>PVIJ01023865.1:7500-13426 GCA_004024925.1 Scalopus aquaticus
ATAATACTAAGAATTGCACAGCAGATACAGAAAATGAACAGGACATATTAGATTCTGAAAAAGTAAACTGTGTTTAGTCTTCAATTCAAATCTGAATATATTAAACATGAGCATCACATAAAAAATAGAATGAAAAGTTTAGCACTGCATTATTAATAGTTAAAGTATCCACAGTCCAGTTTGAATTCTAGTTTATAAGTCTGCCCAATTGAGAAGGAAAATAATTCCTCAAAACCAAACCATTAAACAAAGTGGGACAGGTATTTAAAATAAAAATGCATAGTTTATGAGGGTTTAAGAATCCCAGTATCATGTATTCTTATGTTCTTTCATTATCTGAGAAGTAATTAAAATAAATAATGAGATTATAATCTCACTAAAAGGACATTGTTGATGCTAACTCTTATTGGCAATATATATTAGATCAGTTCTTGTATATGAAGTCCCTGAACTGCTAATAAAAATATTTAAAACACAGATCTCCAACAAATTGTGTTGCAAATCAGGTTATCATTATCTTGTATAAACCATGAAAATTGGAATCATGTGAGCAGAAGGTTAGATTAATTCTCCATTCTCATTATAAGCACAGGTGTAGCACAAACACCATGTGAAATAACCAATTAAAATGAAAAAAAAATCTGCTTTTTCATTAGCTGCCTTCACTGCATGACCAATTAGAAAATTATTTAATATTAATATTCTGCATATACCAAAAGTAATTTTCATAGTAACTAACATAGGTAGGAGTGCAAAAACATCTCTTTCCTGTGACTATTCATAATACACAAACTCTTAGAGAAAAGGAACTCTGATAACTTTTAAGTCCTTTTAGAAACAATCTTTTATGGATTTGATTTATTCTATTTCCCTAAAAATAGGAGGAGTGCCTTTTAACAGATGAGAATACAAGACTCAGGGAAATTAAGTGATTTGAGGTCACAGGTTACCCAAGAGATGTTAATACTCTGCTGAATGACACACAGCTGGCAAATGGCAGTGAGCACCCTCTTCTCTAATAGCCCGGCCAGAGCATGGCTGCTACTGTGCCACCCTTCTAGAATATTCCAGACTAAATAGATATCCAAAATTTAACTGATTTTCTGCCAAAAATCATTGGCAAAACCCTACTTTTGAGTCCAGGAATAGCATGACTAAACCTTTTATAAACTGAAGATTTTTATGACTATATTGCATCTATAAATAGACAAACACAAGGTTACACATAAGAAAATTTAGTTATTTGACTTATGTATGCTCAAAGCTTGTTTCCTTCATATTCATACATTTGGGTTTCCAAAGACCATTTCCTAAAAAGGAGCTTAGGTTTGAGTTTATGACTATTAATCCCAGGGCATCACAGAATAACTTAGGGCTTTAGTCAACTTGGTGACTGACATGAATCCCCATCTGTTATCCCCACCCAGTACCTGGGTAGTCTCTGCCAGACTGATTCCTATATAGCACTAGTCACCTTACCTGCAAGTACACTCCATCTGTGGACAAGGCAAACCATTAGAGGGTTCTGCTTGACTTGATTTAAAATCCTTTCTCTAGTACAATTCCTTGGAGTAATTTAAACAAGTCTAACCTCCCTTCCTCAAGGACGCCTTTCAAATATTTAAACTATAGCCCCTAGATTAAACATCCATGATTCTTAACAAGTTCTCTCTCAAGAACTCCATCAGTGAGCTGAGGATCGGCTGTGCCCCTTGGAAGGTCTTCAGTTGAACAATGCTAAATGCAGTTACTCCAGGTCTGCTCTGGTCCCCATGTGCGGAGTAAATTCCACATCACAGTCTCTTAGCTAAGGGGCCGCTAGTACTCAGTGCTCTTTGGGTCAGTTTGGTGATAATAACCATTTGTTATTATTGACAGCACAGTTGTAGGCTTCCTATAGGACATGTAGATATAAAGATAAGAATCCTTTCACTAAATGAAATTAAAGGACACTGAAAACCTAAGAATATCTAATCACTTTGATCACATTAATAGTTGTACTTAGAACTTTTGAAAACATTACAACAAGCTTTTTTCAAGATGAGGAAGACATATAAGATGCAGTAAGCTCTCAGAATGTTACTGAATTATAATTCTTATTCTTATAAAAAAGCAACAATATTTTTATCTCGGAGGACATCTTTTATCCACCATTTGTTATCAAAATGGACATCTATCCAAAAATAACTAGGTAAATAATGGGATTATATATTTTTAAATAATATCACCTTCCAATCTGAAAACTATGTAAACATTTAGTGTTTAATGTTCGGGCCACCTAAACTCTTTAGTGTGTTTTATCATTATCTTAGGCTCTCTTAAATGTACTCTCTTTGGAATTGTGCTACATACAGCAAAGTCATCCGTTTAGATGGCTTTGGGGTAAATTCAGATAAAAAACATTTTCCTTCTGGGCAAAGTAATAAATGACATTCTTGCTCCTCCCACTGTAAGTCAAACAGAGGTCAGTTCCTCCATCCCTGTATCTGTTTAAATAAACTGGTCCAGCTGTTTGTTTCTAAAATGCCCTTTGACCTTGTGTCTCATCCTCCCTGCTTTTGTGACAGAATGCTTTACTTTCCATTGTGGAACATTCTGAACTATCAAGAATTTTCTAAACTCTGAACCAAAAAGTCCTTCCTACTTACAGTACTGTTATGCCAAGAAGCATTAGTAAAATCACTAAGTTTGTGTGTTTGTATTCAAATACATACATGTATGTTAAACCTGGGCATAAGGAGAAAGCATGTTTTTGAAGAGAATGAAAAAATTCCAATTTTGAATCTACAATTAAAAATATATTCCCCAACAACTAGAAAAAATATAAAATATGTCCACAAAATATACACAATCTTAAGAGTTTTCTGTATTTATTATGCCTCTTTTAAAATTTTGTTTGTCTGAAGATATAAGGAAAAAGTTTACAAGTATACAATTGATGCTTAAAATTTATAGCCCTTAAAACTCATATATGCAATGTCAAGGACACAGGGTAACAGGACAATTTTTCCACTTATTAAAATAGTTCCACACCTTGGTTTAATAGAATGTAGCTCGTATTTGCCTAAATTAGGCATTAAAAATGGTAAATCTTTTAACTAAGTGTACATTAAGGCTGGGAACTATCTTGTTTGCCTTTCCATGTTACATTCTGAACCTCATGACATATACGTGTAAACACACACACATAGGTACATATTTATATTCCATTTTGTATTGAGAATATAATCTTTCGTGAAGCATTTCAGAGAATTGTACACCCTGTAGATGACAGAAGACTGAATTTGGGAAATAATTCTCATATTTCCTTTTTTCATAGAATTAATCAGTGATTCCAACTTCTGCCTGTGAACAACTATCTCCTTTCTCAAAACAAGAGATTTTACAATGGAAAGAAGATAATTGATTGACTCTACAGAGATGTATTTATTTTTATCTAGTTATTTGTATAGGACTCAAGCCCCTAGTAAGAAGAAGAGAAATATTAAAACAGGAGCAAAATCTTCAAAAATCTGAAACAGGATGATCTCAAATTTGAATTTTATTATTAGCATTTAAAAAAAAGGAATCAGACAAGGAGAATGGGAGGTGAATACAGGAGTTTTGTTTTGCTCTTTGTTTTCTTTGTCCCCCTCGATGTTTGTTTATCAGTAGACTTTTTAATTTTTTTCATTCTGCTAATTCTACCTATCTGCTTTCAGTCTCAGTCTTTGGATTCTGAATAGTTTCCTGAAGAGTTTTCTGAGCAAGATCTGGTAGAACAGCTTTGTAAAGTTCACCTTTGTCCTTTAGTTTATTCTCCACTCCTTGCCCTGGTTACTTCCCACAAAACTGGATTGCTAAGTTTAGTTTCCTCTTCAAGAGAACCAAAAGGCGTGCAGAGATCATAGTGGGCATCCACTAGAACCAGAGCACAAGGCACACTTCCCCGGTTCCACAGGCAACGTGTTCCACAAAGCTTTGCCCCTTCCCTTACTCCTGTACCCTCTGCCCTTCTTGTATGGTTACTGTAACAAGGACAAAAGCAAAAAAAAAAAAAAAAAAAAAAAAAAAAAAAAAAAAAAAAAAAAAAAAAAAAAAAAAAAAAAAAAAAAAAAAAAAAAAAGAAAGAAAAGAAAAAGAAAAAGAAGATTACCTGCTCACTTCCAGAAATATTTTCACCTTTACTCAGTTAACTCTATTCCTCAGTGTGTATCACTCTACTCACTCACTGAATTAAGGGGAGCCTGCATTTCCTCATTTAGCATGCCACAGGCAACGCAGTAAGTCACATAAAACCAAGATGCTGTTGTTTGTGAAGAATGACATGACTCTCTTACATCCCTATAATGCTTCTTGCCAATTAGGCATACGTAGATAGTCAGCAAGAAGTCAAACATGAAGAAATACCATTTTACAATACCCTCCCATGCCCAAGAAGCTAAAATTATCAACTTTTAGGAAAGATCTCTTAAGGAGCAGAATGTGTCAGTACAGATACCTTATATACCTATACTATGCATTAAATAAACTATTGATATTTATGTATAGCTAGAATTACCTACGTGCATAGTTAAATAGTAATAAAAAGTAATACCATGCATTTCTAAGTGTTAGTACAAGCGACTTCTACACGCCCTATCCTTTATTCAATAAAAAACAACCTGCATATATAATACTTAACTGATATAAGATTCATGTTAAGTAATTTCTAGAAATATTTCTATAGAATTGAGCCTTGTGAAAAATCTTCAAATATAAAATGACACATTGGAAAGGAGTTGCTGAACTCTAGGTTTTTGTCCTTTTTCCATTCCATGAATTTCCTTGATGTAGCATTTCTTTCAACTTTATCACAGTCATTTCAATAAAACTATATATATACTACATTTTTAAAAGGCAGCACTTATTAATAACTTTAAGGCATGTTTTATAAACAAACCCTTTAGGGAAAGATTTCTAGCTATCTTCCAAATAGCTCTCTGCTCCTTTGTACAAGAATTCAACTTCAAAAATCTTTTGTTGGAATTTTTCCTTTTAGGTTTACATTTACTTATTGAATTTAATGACCCATCACTGGTGAATACCACAGTCCAAGCCTTCTCCACTCCCTTTCTTTGTGAAATAAAATTTCATGAAACATGACTTTAAGATGCTCAAGAAAGTTGACTCAATCTCAAGTCAAACTTTATGAAATCATGTTTTTGGCACCTTTTCCTAGTTTCTCAACCTCCTCCAGGATCTGACAGTTCCAGGACTGCAATATATCATCTGTGTGTCTGGGGGTGGAGGAGGTGAATGAACAGGAGGGGAGAAGGGAGCACACACTCTGTTCTTCATTTACTCTAGAAACATAATATTGGAATTTGCCCAAATCACAAGACCATCAATCAACAGTCGAGAAGTTTCCCCTTCTCTACCAGTGATGGGCATATTTGTCAAATTACTCTAGAAAGAACTGAAGCTGTCTAAGACAACTGAAGAATTTAACTACATATAAAATTTTCTTCAAAGCAGCTAGTGGAAAAAAACAACAACACAAGTTAGTTGAAAATTGTAAAATAATAACAAAAACTAAGTTTTTGACTTCAGAGGCCAAAATAACTGTGAAATACTTCATTACTAGGTAGATATTACAGAAAGTTTTCCTTGAGAGCAAATTGTAAAATGACTTTATTTATTATAAAAGAAATATAAGCTTGCTAAACCCTCTACTTTCACCTTAATTCAAAGCAAAAGTGCCTTCCTTAGTTAAGGGTGGAGGAAGTGTCTACTGCTATCTTTTGCTACTGCCTGCCTGAAACCTTCTAGATCACTAAGGCTCCAAACTCAGGGGAATGAATTTTGGGGATATTGCATTAAACCTCACATAAGTAACATCTTAAGATAAGTATCCACTGACATAAAGTTCCTTCCTTCCTTCCTTCCTTCCTTCCTTCCTTCCTCC
>PVIJ01023866.1:0-13420 GCA_004024925.1 Scalopus aquaticus
GGTGGGGGCACAGATTCTGGTGGTGGGGGGCCATATCCTGGTGGTGGGGGGCCATATCCCGGAGGTGGGGGTCCATATCCTGGTGGGGCGCCATAGACAAAAACTGGGTATGCTGAGAACAAAAAAAGTTCTGTTACTCATTTCTTAAAGTGGTAACTGAGAACGAGGAATAAGCTAGGAGGAGGAAAATAAAGTAAATAACTTATGCTGAAGCAAAGTGAGACACGGAGAGTTCAGACACACTGACGCTACAGCTGAATTCTTCGGCCACCACCAATTGAAAACGATCATTTTCTACTGCAGAGGGACTCAAATTAACATGAACCTATAGTTACATTTGTGCATTTACAGTTGTGCACATATTTTACTTAATAAAGTGTGTTTTGATTATGAAAAAATTAATGTATGCTCTATGAAGAATATGTATTTGTGAAATAAAGAATAGCAATTTTTTTTTTTTTTTGCATGGAAGAGCTGGGGTGTAGGCCAGAGGTGTGGGAGGTGAGAGGATTCACAGAGACAGAGTGGGGAGCAGAAAAGGCAGATTGACTGAAATACACTGCTGAGGGGAGCAGTGGGGGAGACAGGAGAGGTCTGCAGCGCCATGTGGGTCAGTTCCCTAGCTGGGGATCGAACTCGTGCTACAGTGGCTGCAGATAGCTTCATAGTGCTGAGACTTAGCCCCTTGCGCCACCAGGGAGGCCCCTCTGTTGTAATATTTTTTACACAATCATGATTATAGTTAACTGTACAATTTTATAACTTTTTGACATAACATTTTGCTTTATATTAACTTACTTCATAATTTAAAAGTTGGATAATATTTTATCATATGAATATCTGCTACTTAATTCCTGCATTTAAGAGAACATGTTTCTAATTTTCCAATTAATAAACAAATTTTATTTATTTCCTTGGCTACAATTCCAAAGTGATTTAACTGCGTCAAAGTGGAGGGATGGGTAACTGTCAAGTTATTTTGCCGTAATCCATATTTATGTTTAAATGAACTAGAAAAAAATTCAAAAGATTTTAAAACTTTAAAGATGCTCAAAGAATTAAGGAAAATGTGGAGAAGTCAAGAAAACAACATGTGATGAACAAAATAGAAATATCAACAAAGATATGGAAAACCTAACCAAAAAAAAGAAAAGGACATTCTGGAGTTGAAAAGAACAATTGAAGGAGCAAGGAGCTAGTGGGCAAGGCTGACGGGCACAACGCTGGCAGGCATGAGCTGGCTGCCACAGGAGAGGTATGGGGAAGAACAGTGCTGTGGTCGCTTCACACCTCTGGGTGACAAATGAGGCAAAGCAGGGCAGTGGAAAAGTACCCCAAAGTAGGAAAACAGCCCTTGGGAGCTTTTGAGAGCAGTGGAGAGTCCCCAGAAACCCTATAAAAAGGAAACCAGCACTCTAGCCAACAGGGTCCTTCCTTGGACCCCCTCCTGCTGTCAGGAGTCTTTCTTGCAATAAACCTGAGCTTGCTAATCTTCAGTTGGTGTGTCAGTGATTATTTCTCTATTGCTTGAACATAAGAACCCACCCATCAGTAACACAATAACTGAAATAGGGGCCTCCCCGGTGGCGCAGTGGTTGAGCGCTGTGCTGTGGAGCTGTTGGCAGCGGCGACGTGAGTTCGACGCCCAGCTGGGGAGATTCCCACATGGTGTGGCAGACCTCTCCTGCCTCGCCTGCTGCTCCCCTCAGCAGTGGATTTCTGATCTGCCTGTTCTGTTCCCCACTCTGTCTCTGGTGAACCCTCTCGCCGCCCCACGCCTCTGGCCTGTACCCCAGCTTGTATGTATAAATAAATTTAAAAAAATAACTGAAATAAATTCACCAGAGGAATTCAAATTCAGATCTGAGCAAGCAGATGATAGAATCAGTGAAATTGAAGATAGGACAAAGGAACTTGTCAAGTCTGAGGAACAGAGAGGAAAAACATTGAAGAAAAGTGAACAGAATCTAAGGGGCCAGAGGAAAACTATCAAACAGACCAATATACATACTGTGGAAATCCTAGAAAAAGAAGAAAGAGACAGGGGCAGAGAGAAAATCCAGAAGAAATAATGGGTGAAAACTTCCCAATTTCAATGAAAGACATGAATACAAATACCTGAAAACTCAATGAACTCCAAGGAAAATGAACTCAGAGATCCCCTCTAAGACACATTACAATCAAACTTCCAAAAGTCAGAGAAAAAGAGGAAGTTTTGAAAGCCACGAGCAGCAAATCATCACATACAAAGAGTTCTCAATAATGTAATCAAAAGGTTATCAGGAACTTTGGGGAACAGAAGGCAGTGGGATGATATATATTCAAAGTGCTCAAAGAAAAAAGAACTATCAAACAAAAGTCAAATTCCTTCAACAGTGAGGAGGAAATTAAGCCAAGCCAGACACAGAAATGTTAAGGAGGTTAATTACCACCAGACCTACCCTAAAAGAAATGCGTGAGGGGAGCCTGCAGGGAAACATGAAAGAACAGCCCACAGTAATTCACAGCCATACAGAGAGATGAAGGTCTCAATAAAGGTAAATAGTTGGCAACTAGAAAAGTTAATATTATTATAACAGTGGTTTGTTAATTGCATTTTTAAATTTTTCTACATACTTCACAAGACTAATATATAATTTTTAAATTGTTAGCCTGAAATGTGGAATAATTTTTTTATATAATAATTTTAACTTTGATTTATAAGTCCTTATGCTGTTTTCTACAAAATTTAAGAAGCTGGTGCATTTAAAAAATTATTAGCTTATGGTTTGGTCACACAATAAAGATATAATCCTGTGACATCAACTGAAAAGGCTGAAGAAGCTGTAAAGACGTATAGTTATTTGTATGATACCCAAGTTAAACTGGTATCAATTTAAATTAGTGTTATACAGGGCCTCCCTGGTGGCGCAGCGGTTAAACGCTGCGCTGTGGAGCTGTCGGCAGCGGCGACGCGAGTTCGACGCCCGGCAGGGGAGATTCCCACATGGCGCAGCAGACCTCTCCTGCCTCGCCCGCTGCTCCCCTCGGCAGTGTATTTCTGATCTGCCTGTTCTGCTACCCGCTCTGTCTCTGGTGAACCCTCTCGCCGCCCCACGCCTCTGGCCTGTACCCCAGCTTGTATGTATAAAATAAAAATAAATTTAAAAAAATAAATAAATAAATTAGTGTTATACAACTTCAGGATGTTAAATGTAACCCCCATGTCAACCACAAAGAAAACAGCTATATAATATAGACAAAAGGAAATGAGAAATTTAAATTTTCACTATAAAAAATGAACTAAATATGAAGTAATGCACATAATGAGGGATAAAGAAAGCTATATGGCATACAGAAACCAAATAGCAAAATGACAGAAGGCCTCATTATCAGTAATAACTTTAAATGTGAATAATTTGATGGTCTAATCAAAAGGTAGAAATTGACAGAATGGATAAAAAAGCATGATTCAACGACATGAGACTTACTTTAGATACAAAGAAACGCACAGATTGGAAGTGAAAAGATGCAAAAAGATATCCCATACAAATAGTAACCAAAGAAAAGAGTGGCTATAGTGTTATCAGACAAAACAGATTTTAAATCAAAAAAAGTCATGAGAAAAAAAGTACACATTGATAAAATTTTCAATACAACAAAAAGATATAACAACTTTAAACATATGTGCACCAATGACACACCAGCAAAATTAGTGTGGCAAAAACTGACAAAATTGAAGGGAAATATAGTTCTAGAATATTATTTGGAAAAACTTCCAACACCGTACACTCACAAGAATGTATAATAATAACAGGAAATAAATACTTAAAAAAACTCACAAAAACAACTGGATCTGACAGACATCGAGGACACTCAACAGCAGAATGTGAATTCTCCTCAAGCACACATATTCCAGGATGGACCATATGTTAGGCCAAAAATTAAGTCTTAATAGATTTTACACGATAAATATGCTAAGTGCCTTTTCAGATCACAAAGGATGAAGCTAAAGCAAGCAACAGAAGTAAAGCGGGAAAACTCATGAATGTGGAAATTAAACAACACACTCCTAAACAAGCAGTGTAGCCAGGCAGGCATCACGAAAGAAGCTGGAAAGTGCTTGCTGATGAATTAAAGACATAACACAACTAAAACTTACAGATGCGGCAAAAGCAGTACTAAGGGGAAAATCTACAGCTATAAGTACTTAGATTTTTAAAAATATTTTATTGTTATTCTTATTTATGTCTTTTACATGATTGTGTATTCCCCGTAGGTTCCCCACCACCGATTCACCCATGAACTGTCACCACAGTCCCTTATGCTCTTTCTCCCCCGTTTTGAGCCCTTATCCTCCCCCTCCCTCGCTGCATGTCTCTCTCTCATTTGGTTCCCCATATTCCTGGTATAAGTGAAACCATTCGATATTTTTCTTTTTCCTTTTAGCTTATTTCCCTGAGCATGATCCCTTCTAGCTCCATCCATATTGCTGTAAGTGCTTAGATTTAAAAACAAGTCTCAAATCAACAACCTAATTTGATAAATCAAGGAACTAGAAAAAGAAGAAACTAGACCCAAGGTAGCAGAGGGAAGGAAATAATAGAGATTGGAGCATAAATAAATGAAATACAGAATAGAAAAATAGAGAAAGTAAGTGAAGCCAAAAGGTGGTTCTTCAAAGAGATCAATAAATTGACAAAATTTTAGCTAATACTGATCAAGAAAAATAGAGAAAGCTCAAATTATTCAAATTAGAAATGAAAGTGGGGACACTCCCACTGCTTCTACCAGACCAAGGTGTGTGCTACGGTGGGGACAACTGGGCGCAGCAAGTGACTGGGCGCACGACCACCGGGCTGGTCTTCAGAGAACCAGGTGCAGTGACAAAGCCCGATGCCTCATGAGTCCTTTTATATAACATTCTTGAAATGGTAAAATTACAGAAATGGAATAAGAAATGGAAAACAAGTTAGCAATTAGCAGCCTTGGGACGAGGAGGTGAGAGCCGGAGAGAAACAGGTCTAACTGTAAGAAGTAACCATAACCTGCGGGATGATACTTGTGTGGTGACTGGTCTGCATTGCAACTGTAGCAAGTAGCTGTAATATTGTAGTACAGTCTGAAAGATGTTACCAGGGAGAGAAACTGGGTTAAAAGGTACCAGGGGTCTCTGGTATTATTTTTTAAAACTGCATGTGAATCTATAGCTCAAAATAAAAATTTAATTAAAAAAAGTTCTAACAATAAATAATACAAAAGGAAAATATGAAAACAATTCCAGGGCCTCCCTGGTGGCGCAGTGGTTAAGCGCCGCACTGCGGAGCTGTCGGCAGCAGCAACTCGAGTTCTACAGCCGGCCGGGGAGAATCCTACATGGCGCAGCAGACCTCTCCTGCCTTACCCGCTGCTCCCCTCAGCAGCGTATTTCTGTCAATCTGCCTGTTCTGTTCCCCACTCTGTCTCTGGTAAATCCTCTCGCCACCACCACCCCACACCTCTGCCCTACACCCCAGCTCTTGTATGCATAAGTAAATAAATCTTTAAAAAAAAAAAAAAGCAAGCCTGAGAACTAAGGTCCAGGGTTTCAGTCTGGAAATGAAGGCAAGGAATCAACCATTTTCTAGCCCCCAACCCTCCACTCTCTGTTGCATCTCCTGCAGCAGCCCTGGAGCGAGCTAGCAGTTGAAGGAATCCTTAAGTTCCTGGTATATTTTTCTGCCTCCCAAGAAAACCTGCCCGGTATTTATTACCTACACAAGGTGCCTGTGAGTTGTACATCATGCTCCCTGGTGTGACGAGTATAGTCAGGCTTCTAATTGGGACTCCTCTGGCCGCTGACAAGACAAAACAGAGATTTGTTAATTCTTAAGTACAGCAGTTGTCAACCAAACAATTAAGTGAATTACCATCACATTACACATGTGTCCAACAACACCCCCAGGACACAAGATAAAAGACAGACACTGCCTGGCCCTGAGATACACAGTTCCTGACAGCAGAGACTGTCTTTCACTTGCCTTTGCTTATCCAGGGCTTAACTCGTACCCACCATGATTGGTATTCAGAAAAATGCGCCAAGGGAGGGTTCTGTCAAGCTGGCAAGATGCCCCCACTGGAGAACCGCGTTGACGGCAGCGCCGTACAGAAGACAGCGCCGCGGCTCACCTGTCTCCCTCTTCATTTCTCTCCTAAGGGTACTTGGGGTGGCATCTGGGTAGCCCAGAGTGACCCCAAAAATCTCAAAATCTTAAATCAATTATATCTGCAAAGACTGTTTACAAGTAAGACAACGCTCACGGGCTCTGAGGCCTGGGACATGGACCCCTCTTTGGGAGTCATTATCCGCCTCCCACGCCAACTTCTGGCCCACGGCACGTGACCAGAAGGACTGGCCACTGCCCTCCAGCCCGGCCCGTGAAAACGTGAGATTGCCACTCCCGTCGTCTGGCTGGCTACCCAAAGAGGCCATGGAGGTCACCAGTAAAAGACAGCAGAGACGCCATTCTCCTGAGCCCCTGAGGGACCATGTAGAAGCCGATCGATCCCCTTTTACCCCTGCTGACTGGTCTTTACACAGCTGTAATATCTACTATCTGAAACCATTGATAATTTGGGGTTTGTTTCAATACTAGCATCCTGACTAATGCACTATAAATCTAAAGTTGTCTTTCTTACCCGCTACCTCCGTTTTCAATATCCTACTACAGCTGCTTATGATACTTCCTAGAAGCAGAAACTACTATATTCACGTTTATGTTCGCTTACTTCTCATATGACTCACTACTCTAAGTTTAGCAAAGGCAAGGACTCCACATGTTTTGTTTACTGGTGTATTCCCGGCCGTCTCGCCTAGCGTTTGGCCCACGACAGGTACTCCACACAGTTGTTAAAGACGTGAATCAAAGAGCACTGACCAGTCAACTCCTCTGCAGAGGAGATGCAGGCAATTAGGTGAGCTTGGTCCAGTGTCTGGAGGTCTCAACTGCTGGGACTCCGAGACAGCGGGCCAAGAACTCAATAAGAGGACAAAGAGGATTCCCTAAGGTTGCCTGACCCTTTGCCCATAATCCTAAAAATCAGACACCCCGCCCGTGCACTTAGAACTGTGAGGCGAAAAATAAGCGTGCAGGGCCTCCCTGGTGGTGCAGCGGTTAAGCGCTGCGCTTTGAAGCTGTTGGCAGCGAGTTTGACGCCCAGCCAGGGAGAATCCCACATGGTGGGGCAGACCTCTCCTGCCTCGCCCGCTGCTCCCCTCAGCAGTGTACTTCTGATCTGCCTGTTCTGCTACCCGCTCTGTCTCTGGTGAACCCTCTCGCTGCCCCACACCTCTGGCCTGTACCCCAGCTTGTATGTATAAATAAATAAATCTTAAAAAAAAAAAAAGAAAAGAAAAATAAGCGTGCAATCAAAACCCAGTATGCAATGTCCTGAGTTCCCCAGAAATCTATAGTCAAGAGGAACTGGACCTCCAAGTGTTCCCTGACCCTACTTTTCCCATAGCTGTACTCCCCATGTGTGCCAAAACGCCCTGTTATTCAAAGCTGGCTTCCAAGGACTGGCTGCCCTGTGGACCAGGAAGAGCTGTTGGCTGGGTACAGCTTGTGAAGCGCTTGTCTTTCTCCCTTGGCAATATATCATTACAGGTAATGTAAAAACACGTCTTACTCACCCAACCTCCTGTAACAGCCCCTTACCCCACCTTTCTTCTCCAGCATTTCACTAAAATCTTCTCTTGCCAAAACCACCACCAAGTTCAAATTTCCACGGGTAATGCACATATTTCAGTCTTCATTTTAACAAACATCTCTGCAGCAGCTGGCACAGATGAATACCCAGTAACGCTTACAACTTTCTCCTCCTTTGACTACCCTTCTGGAATAATAAACTCGTTGATTCTCCTCCTCCTCCTCAGTAGCCCCTTCTCAATGTGCATTAAAGATCCCTCCTCCCTGCCCTCCCGTAGATGTCGAAGACCCGTGGACAGCTTTAATTTACTGAGTCTGTCACCCACATGGTCCAGTGATGATCCGTGGGAAACGGATTTCCCAGTCAGTCTCCAGACACAGCTCATCTCTGGAGCTCCAGTTGGCCTGTGCACTGACCCCCGCATTCCCGTGTACCTCACTGAGTACGGGCCGGCTCAAGAGCACATGACCTCACTTGTCTAGTATTTATAGCAAAATGTATGAGCTGAACGTGAGCAAGGAGAAACAGATGAGCCCAAATTAAGGATCATGCTACAAAATAAGCCTGTATTCTTTTCAAAATGTAAATGTCATGAAAAACAAAAAAAAGGTTGAGTCCAGATCAAAGAAGACCAAAGAAACAGGACAACTGAATTCAGTGTAATATGGGATTAGATCCTGGATTATTAAAAAAAAAATCTATAATTTGGGACTATAATTTGAATTTGAATATAAACTACATATGAAATTATTATTATACGAAATAATATTATATGAAATAACAGTATTGTTTCAAAATTAAATTTTCTGAATTTGATAAAAATACTGGGGTTAGGTAAAAAGAATGCTCTTATGAGTGACACAAATACTTAGGAATAAAGGAAACGACCTTTGTGACTTACTCCCAAATAGTTCACTAAAAACAAAAGCAAAAGAGGAATAAGGGAAAACAAATATAGGAAATGCTGACAATGGGTGACTCTAGAGGAAGGGTCCATGGGAGGTCACTGTAATATTCTTGCAATCTTTTATAGATTTGATTTTTTTAAAAAATCAGAGCGAAAGTAGGTTTAGGGTTCAAATACCAGCTCCATCACAGCTAACTGCGCAGCCTTGGGAAATGATACAGCCATCACTGACTTAAGTCTCCCCAGCTATAAGCTGAAGAAAATGACAGTCCCTACATCACAAGGTTTCAGTGAGGATAAAATTACCCACACATGCAAAAGCTGTGGGCACGCCCAGGTGTGTGGCGAGCCTTCAACGCTCATTAGCTAGTGTAGTGCGTCTAAAATTGAATTCATTTCCTTTCTAACTGAGATTGTCTCATCTCCTTGGCCGTGGCTTATAGCATCATGATCCAGCCAGTTTTCTAGGCCAGAAAGTACATACTTCTGTGTGTCCCCAGCACTCTGTCCACGCCTCTACTAGAGCACGTGTCTACGGACACAATAATGTGCTGCGTATGTCTGTCTCTACTAGACTGTGTTTGTCTCAATTCACCGGGAGTTAAGGGTGGAAGGCAAGGGAGCACTGCAGAGAGAGCAGAGAGCATGGAGGCTCTGAGATAAAAGAACAAGGCAATGGTTGAATGGGATTACAAAAGGTGAAGAGAAGAGGGCCTGAAGTGAGGCTAGACTGAACAAAAAGGCATCATAAAAAGGGTGTTTGTATTCAAAATACATCTATGAGATTGGTGCTATAGGGCTTGGCAGTACCTCCTCTCTCTCTTCCGGAAAGGTAGTGACTAAGCCTCAAAGACGCAAAGGCAAAGCAAAGAGGAAAGAAGACAGAAGGGCATGCCAGAGCAAGAATTAAGGCAGCTGGGACTTCCTGCCCTGAAAAAAGTCAATAATATCTGAGACCAGCATTTAAATGGACAAATGACTATCAGGTACTACAGGGAGGGACTGAGTCATCTTTGCGTTCCCACATCCAGTATGATACTTGACAGAGAGTAGGGAGGCTCAGGAAATGCCTGCTGAGTAACGTGCTACTGCCAACCGCCCGACCAGAGGTGAGGAAATCTCCACTGGATAACAGTCCCACTTCAATTCCTCAGACCTCAGACCCCAAACATATTAGCAGCATCGCTCACCAGCAGAGGCAGCTTTCATCAGCAACTGACCAAATTCGATGGCACCTCCTTTTCTGAAGGATAGTTTAAAAGTAGCCTGTCCTTCCCAGCCACCTGGGGGGAGAAATGGCACACACTCACTAAAAGGCTGGCAGAGCTGGCAACAGACAGACGCTGCAGACCCCAAGAGAAGTGCTGCCCGAGGGGCAGGGCAGTTTTCATTTCAATGCCAATGTCTGAATCTTAAACCTTCTGAAAGCTTTTGAGAAAAAACCAAAACGCTTCTGAGGGTGAACACTTACCATCCGGAGCTGCCTGAATGGTTCCTTGAATGTAGTTGGGGGAGAAGACTGGTTGTTCAATGGAGCAGTGACTCAACAGATCAAACGGCATCATGAACGAGACCATGGGGTCGCTGGTTGCAGGTGAAGCTATGAAGATCACCTGAGACGGGAAAGAGACTTTGGAAAAAGACTGCAACTTGTCCGTGGCTTGAGAGCCGTGAAGAGCAGCCCCAAGGCCAAGACTGCTTTGGCACCTTGGCCTAACTGAGAAACGTCGCCCGTTTTGTTCCATCGCACTCAACATGGAAAATCTCAAAGTGCAACTGTTTTAAAGCACTTTGAAAGTCTGTGTCTATCTCTCTCCATTTTCAAGGAAGTCAAGTGCAGAGTTAATTAGATCAAAGTAGAAGTAGAAGTTGGGCCTCCCCGGTGGCGCAGCAGTTAAGTGCTGCACTGTGGAGCTGTCGGCAGCGGCGACGCGAGTTCGACACCCGGCCGGGGAGAATCCCACATGGTGCGGCAGACCTCTCCTGCCTCGCCCGCTGCTCCCCTCAGCAGTGTATTTCTGATCTGCCTGTTCTGCTGCCCGCTCTGTCTCTGGTGAGCCCTCTCGCCGCCCCACGGCTATGGCTTGTACCCCAGCTTGTATGTATAAATAAAAAATAAATCTTTAAAAAAAAAAAGTAGAAGTTACCCGGTATGAAGTGAGAAACAACATCCCCCTCTTTGTCCCCTTAAAGAAAGGGGACCCCTCTGGCCGCTGCGGGAAGGACAGGTCCACATCCTCACAATGCTTCAAGACACTGCAGGGAAGAAAGGGCAGACAGCACACAATTTACAAGTTACATAAACTGACATACATGAAGATCTCGGCACAGTTCCTGGTCTGAGACAAGCACTCAGTAAATGTGAGGGGCCACCCGAGGGCACAACTACTACGTAGCTGGAAGCACAGGGGTGCAATTTAATGGCCTTGATTGGCAACTGTTTCTTAAATAAAATGCCAAAAGCATAAGTAACAAAAGAAAAGGCAGATAAATTATAACCTTCTCCCCAATAGAGTATGCTAAAGAAAAGACAACTCATACTGGAGGAAATATCTGAAAACCCTGTATTTGATAAAGGTTTAATATATAGACTATATAAGGATCTCTTACTACTCAAATGGTGGTCAATAAAAAGATAAGCCAATTTAAAAGTAGACAAAGGACTTGAGTTGACATTTCTCCAAAAGAAATAATGGCCAATAAGCATAGGAAATGATACTCAATACTTGCCTCTAGAGAAACACAAATAAATCAAAATCATAACACTCACACCAATTGGATGACTACAATGGAAAAAAAAGTATTGGCAAAATTTGGAGAAATCAGAAACTTCATATAATTCTGGTAGGATTTAAAATGGTATACCTGCTGTGAAAAAGTTTGGCAATTCCTCAGACAGCTAAAACTTGGGACATTATTGCAATTGAGATAACCCATATGCAGTGAGAAAATAATGTATGATTTCACTTATCTGTGGAATCCTTTTTCTTTT
Organism: Scalopus aquaticus; assembly: GCA_004024925.1. Classification (NCBI taxonomy): domain Eukaryota; kingdom Metazoa; phylum Chordata; class Mammalia; order Eulipotyphla; family Talpidae; genus Scalopus; species Scalopus aquaticus. The sequence continues at coordinate 11,568 of PVIJ01023866.1, forward strand.
TTAAAGATTTTATTTATGCATACAAGAACTGGGGTGCAGGCCAGAGGTATAGGGGGTGAGAAGATTCACCAGAGACGGTGTGGGGAGCAGAACAGACAGATGTACTGAAATACACAGCTAAAGGGAGCAGTGGGCAAGACAGGAGAGGTCTGCTGCACCATGTGGGAAGCTCCCTGGCTGGGGATTGAACTCCTGCTGCAGTGGCTGCTGATAGCTTCCTAGTGCTGTGTCTTTAACCCTTGGACCACCAGGGAGGCCCCTATATGTGGAATCTTAAAAAAAAAAAAAAAGGCAAATGCAGAGAGAGGAGAATGGTGGTTACCAGGCATAGGGGAAAGGGGAAGATTTTGGTCAAAGAGTACAAGAGTTATGTAGGATAAGGAAGCCTAGAGATCTGCATTAGATAGGCATGATGACTGTACTTAATAATACTGCTAAATAAGCTAAAAGAAATTTCAGGTGCACTCATCACACCAAAAAAAAAAAAAAAAACCCCAAAAAACAAAACAAACACCAAATGACAACTACATGAAGAGCTATGTTAGTCTGCAGAAATCATTTTGTAAGAGAGTGGCCCTCAGGAAAGGGGAGTGTCCCAGGTTCCCTGCCCCACCCAAGGGAGGGTGGAGCTGAGCAGGAGAGAGAAGCTGGAGAAGAGAGGAGAAACACAGAGGAAAAGAAAGAAGGCAGGCAGCAGGATGGAGGCCAGAAAGGGCCCAAGGAGCAGAGAGACATGTGAAGAAGCTGCACTGGCCTGGACTGATTGAGACAGATGTGGGTGAGAGACCCGTGGGGAGGTGACAATGGCAAGGCTGATCTTGATTTTGATTTTGCTATTTTCCTCACAGACTTGTCTGCTTCTGACCCTTTTCTGTGGGTCCCTGCCAAAAGGTGCTTTAGACCTGTGGCAGGCTTTCAGGCCTTGCCTTCAGCCAATTCCATTTGGGTGGACTTTTGCCCATGAGGCGATGGGTAATCGTGGGTGCTCAGTTTGGAAACTATATTCTTTGTCTTTCCTGTATTACTACACTAATTATATTAAAGTTTCTTTTCCCCTCAAGGTCTTATATGTTTTGTCTTGATGCGGCGGATGGCAGAACCTATTTTAAAGGGGCAGGTTTGGGGGTTCTGGGGTGCCCCTCTCCCTACCCTGTAACAATTTCACTATGTATATCAAATCATCCTGTTTTACTCCTTAAATATATACTTTTTATTAAATGTTTAAGATAAAAAATTGTTAGTTTTTTTTAGCACATACAAAAGGTTGAACCTAGTTTTTAAAAATGAAGAAACTTATGAACCAAGATTTACTCTAGACATATGGAAGTCATATGGAAAAAACAATTTCTAATGATAAAATTAATTTTTTAAGCTTCCATTATTCACTTGTCATTCATTATTCATATGGCAGATATATCAAAAATTAACGCCAGATACTGGCAAGGACATGTGAAATCAGCTCTCAGAGTACTGAAAAGAATGTAATTCTGTAGGATTATTCTACAATAAATATATTTATATTTTACAAGATTTTTTAAAATGTATTTTTTCTTTTTAAGTATATTCTCTGATTCCCCAATTCCTCTTCAGAAATATATCCCAAATAAACATTTTGACCGATGGGCAAAGTTCTCAAAAAATGCCCAGTTCAGTAATGTTTATAGCAGTGAAAAATTATAGCCAGATAACCCAGACAGGAACTTGAGAAAATAATAATGCACACTAAAATGCCAATGGTAATAGGAAGCATCCTCATTCTACCGGTGAAAGAAGAAAACAAGTCACAAAACAGCTTGAGGGGCTAGGGGGGATTAAAAAAAAAAAAAAGGCAAACTCAGAGAAAGAAGAATAGT
>PVIJ01023867.1:0-13415 GCA_004024925.1 Scalopus aquaticus
ACACACACACACACGGTGTCTTTGTGGTCCCATGTTTCGTATAGTTTCTCCACAGAAAGGACAGTTGACACACTATGTGCTGTGCTGCATCTTTATCATATCAGCAAGTTAAAAAAGCTAATACCTGTGGCAGCAAATGATTGTCCTTTTATTACATAACAACAACCTGGGACTCAAAAAGATGTTGGAGTTGATTAAGCACCAGAGCGGTAATAAATAAAGAGAAAATAGACATGGGGGAAGTGACCAAAAGTCTAATTTTCATCTACATGTTGGTGCTTAAAAAACATTCATAATCCTTATTTCTTTGCATCTTAAAAATAATTCTGAGACTTCCCTTGAAATACAGTTTTTCAAGGGAAGTTTCTGGAATAAAATTATTTGAAGGGTTAAGCCTACACTTAGGTATGGAGACACCCTTCTCCCAAAATACCAGCTTCCTTAATGTTCCCTGTAATTGACAAGATCCCCACTTCCTTAAAGAGTGGACTGACTCATCTCTTCTTAAAAAATGAATCTTAATTGCTTATCTTTACCTCCTCTGAAATCACACCTTTGGAAAGATCAAGAGGGGCAGAGAAATAACAAAAGCAGCAGTTCAATCTACATCCAAAACATTTTTATCTGTTCTTAAAGAAAAATCTATCCATGTTGATGTGAGCCTTTTATGCAAAACAGAAAAAGATGACTTTCTGATCCACCTAGATACTGAACTTTTGTAAATAGGTCTATCTAAAGGGTAAACTGAGAATTGTGCCCATCAGTTTGATTGGTTGGTAGAGAATGTTCTGATTTATTCTTCCTCCCTCAAGAAATTGAAACCAAAGTTTTTCCCGAAGTGATTATTTCATAGGACCCCACTGAAATTTCTTACAAAAGTGTGGCTTTAGCTAGTCTATTATCTTCAGTATGAAAATATCTATACAAATCAAAGGAAAAATTATAGCATATTCATTACCCATCTAATAATTTTACTGTCTCTTTCAAGGCCAGAAAGTTATCTTGTGTTTCCTTCTAGATTGTATGTATGCTGGGAGAAGACAGGGAGTTACTTTTACCACAACAAACATATGGGTGAAAGTCTTGGGAATGCTGGCATATAGTCACTAGTTTTATACGTAGATAAAACCTGCAGAAAATAGATAATGGCTTATTTTGCACCTATTTTACATATATTTCCCCCAGCTCACCAAAATGATTGTCTTCAGAATTTTTGTTCATTATTCCTTCACTGCCTTCCCTATAATTGAGACCTCTGAATAAATACAGGGACAGAGTTACAATTTAAAATAATGAGACTTTACCAGGCCAATGTCCTTGCACGCAATAAAGGGGCGTGGGTTAATTGCAGGAGCAGACTTTTTTTCCCTCCTCATTTTGCCTTACTTTGATTGGTGGACTGGTACTTTAAATAAGGGTTTCAGTTCTTCCCTGAAATGAGAGGTACAGAGGGAATCCCAGGCACAGTCCAGAAAAAAATTCAATTCTTCTTTTCTTAGAACTATCTTGGTTGTTTGGCATCACCAGGCCCTGAGAGCACAGTACATGCCAGCATTGAAGGTAAAATGTGATTTTATAATTTCCATGTAATTCCTGTAAGTTCTTTTTCCTATCTCCAGGCAACTTTTATAGAGGATTTATCTTCATTTGTCACCAGAAATTAAATAACTTATAATAAATCATTAGCATGTTCCAGAGAAAACATGCCTAATACCTTCCAGCTAAAGGGGCAGAAAAAGTTGATCTTTAGATCTCTTTTTTAACTATTTGTGATTATTAGTAACAGTGCCTAATATAGAAAAGTATTAAAAGACAAACAAATCTCTAAACTAATCAAAATTCTGTGCAGAGATCTACCCAGAATCTTTTGTACTTTTAGAATAAACTTAAAAAGATAATTCACATATGAAAGAGAAAAACTCAAATTTGAGACATTTTCCACTAACATCAAAGGAAATTAAATATTCATTTCATTCTTATTAGAGAAAAATAAATTTTGACATGTTTATCTGGCGAATCTAAACATAGAATGATATACCTTACATATCTGCAAATAAAGGCTTACTGTGAAATGATTTTGGTTTATTACATTTCCAGTGCATTTTAAATTTTGCTCTGTAGGCAAGTGTATTATACTCCCATGAATGATACTTAAAGATCAAATTTTCACATAGTGGAAGGGAATTTTTGATCATTTTATGAACTAAACACAACATTTAAAGACTATCAAGTTCATAATGTAACGTAGACATCAGGTCATTCCTATATATTCAGTCAGGTTGTAGCTCATTTAAAAAAAAAACATGTTTTTCAATTCATCCCCAAAACTAGTAAATATAAATCAGTTATTTGGCAACATTTAGTTGTTTTTGTTGTTGTTTTGAACCTGTTTGGAAGTGCAGTTTTTCATTTGAAATAGTCTTTTAACCATCAAAATAAAAATTCATCTCCAAAAAAATTAAATCTCCAACTCCACTCTGTTTCAGATTTCACTTTTTAAAATGAAGGACCTGATGCTGATCCTGTGCCTCCTAGAACTGAGTTCTGCAGTGCCGGTAAGTGAGTCTTCTAGAATGTTCCTAGACACAGCACTGAAGGACATTAGCTTGGAGACCCTACAGGGACCTATAACCCACTGGTATGGTTCCTCCTATGAGCTGAAAGTTATAGTTGACCAGACTCACCCTACTATCAAAACTAATAAGTCAAACAATTTTTTCTGTTCAAAAGATATTTAAAATATTTGTAAAACAATGTCCAAATCTTAGTTCATTAATTTAAAATTAAGGATTTATGTGTTCTCCACAAGAGTATTGCACATTGCTTCTATCAACTACTTGCTACCCCTATGAAATTGAAATGGAAAGTGGGAAATTCTCCAAAAAAGTAAAGTATATTTTCACAAGAACAGTATTAACCAAATGGTTACAAAACTGAAATAAGTAATTCAATTTGAAGTTAGTAATTAACCAGTGAATTCTCTCTCTCTCTTTCTCTCTCTCTCTCTCTCTATATATATATATATATATATATATATGTATATATATATATACATATATATGGTGTATATGTGTGTGTGTGTGTGTCCAAGTTTCTTAAATCAAACAAGTTATGGCAATGGGGCTAGTGACATGTTCTAGCCCCAAACCTAGTGTACCCTATCAAATATTGAAATGATCCCATATGAAAGCAATATTTTGAGCACTGAACTACTCCATTCATTGCACATATTTTCATTGCACACAGTTTTGCCCTATGCTGTGACCCCACATCACAGGCCATAAACCAGAAGCACGCAGGCTTGTCAAACACACAATACAAATTTTTTTCTGTTTATTTCTGTATATATTTTTTACATCATCACATAATACAAATTAAACTAAAGTTTGCCTCCTTTGCATTCCTATGTGAAAATTTAAAAGAATATACTCTTTGTTTTTTATTTTGTTGCTTTATTTCACTCTCAAACTAAATCAAATTTTGCTCCTAAAGCAACATAACATTAAAATGCAGACAAAGGGTAGATGATTTCATGTGGGAGCAAAATTATTAAATGTTATGTGAATTCCCCCAATAAATTATTCTTCGTTCTGCCCCAAAGCTCAAATCCTTTGGATAACAAAACAGTATTGAAACTTCTCAATTTACTCTATTACACTGGGATAGCTTTTTATTTCCAGTTTGCAAGAAAGTGTCTCGCCAGAGAGAACTCAAAATTATTTTTGTTTCTGTTTAGATGTTTCCTCAGCAACCTGGGACACCAGGCATGGCTAGTTTGAGTCTTGAGGTATGTATTATCAGAATATTTTCATACAATCTTTACAATGGTATATTTCTGGAATAAGAAAAATATGGGGGCGGGGGAGGGGAGGATAAGGGCACAAAATGGAATAGAAAAGAACACAAGGGACCATGGAGATGGCTCACAGGTGAATTGGTGGTGGGCTACCCAAGGGGAATACAAAATGTAAAAGACATAAAAAAAACGATAAAAATATTTTTTTAAAAAAAGAAAAATATGAGGAACTCTTTCTATTTTTGTCATCAAAAGTCAGTGACTCTGACTCTGCAGTCCTAGAGAAGTTTACATTTATTGTAGCCTTATCTTAAAATGTTATGGTCATTTCACTCTCAGGTGTTTATTAGTTTGAGGGCATTTTTGTTTAGAAAGGAGGTGGGAAAGGTTTAGGGAGAAAGGAAGTCTTGTTTTGATTTGTTTGCTTTTTTCAAATTGCTCTTCAGGCTGAATTTGTAAGAGGCAAAGTAAATGGGAATGAAAGGAATCAATGAAGCTATGTCCTCACAATTACATGTGTATTTCTGTTGAATCATTTATTTTGCCATGTTTCTATGTGACCTTAATTAAATTCTATTTTTTCTCTCTTTTAATTAATGATAAAATGCAAGCTCACTATTTTAATAGAAATAACAATAATGGCAGAATCACATGTAATTTTTCCATTTTTCAGTGGTAATTTATGTCTGTGTTTATTTTATTCATATTGCTTTTGCAAAAAATACTGTATGTTAAGAAATCAGTTGTGTTACACAAAAAAGAAATATATGTGGTGAACACTAACTCACTTTTTTTTTTTTGACAGACAATGAGACAGTTGGGAAGCTTACAGGGATTAAACATGCTTTCTCAGGTAAATTTATTTACAATTGTTTCTTATTGTAGGTAGTAATGAGGTGGTGGTAGTAATAGGAAGAATACTGCCATTCATAAAATTTGTTTGAACAAACTATCTTAAAAACTGGAAGAACGAATGAGTAATTGAGAAAACCTAAAACAAAATAAGATTCTGGGGTGGAATAGCAAGGGAAAACAGAAGCAATATTGAAATTTCTTTCATTAAAAAAATCTTTTTTGCTATTAACTTTATATACAGCCTAAAATAGTCATTTAAAGCTAAATCTCAAAAAAGTTTATGAGAATATTGAAGTCCAACTCAGATGAAATATAAATCTGTTAAAAGATTGTTTACTATCCATAATCATTTTGCCAATATCACCCTTATTTTTATTATTTCTTATTTTCTATGGACCTTTATAACTGAAAACCAAGTTTAAACCAATATTGATATATAGCATGCTCTGCTGGGATTTTTTTCTCCACATTTACAGTATTCAAAATTTGGTTTTGGGAAGTCATTTAATTCCTTGTGGATGCAAGGCCTCCTCCCACCGCATTCTTCTTTTCCATGGATGAGACCAAGGGAACATGAAACTCAACAGGTAAGTTAATTACATCAATGTGTTTTAAATGTCAAACCTGGGGGCTCCCTGGTGCCATAGGGGTTAAGTCTCAGTGCTAGCAATCTATCACCTTGTGGCCTGGGTTCGATCCCCCGTCAGGGAGTTGACCCACATATGGTGCAGCATATCTGCACCATATGTCTGGCCCGCTGCTCCCCTCAGCAGTGTGTTTCAGTAGATCTGCCTGTTCTGCTCCCCACTCTGTCTCTGGTGAATATTCTCACCCCCCACACCTCTGGCCTATACCTCAGTTCTTCTATGCATAAATAAATAAATAAATCTTTACCCAAAAAATAAATAAATGAGTGTCAAACTTTAAAATCTTCCCTATTTGCCTTCCCTCTATTGTCATAGATAGCTGATAGCAATGAACAAAATATTATCCAGAGACCAATAAAACCAAAATCTCTAATATTTTTAAGACTTAAAAAAGATAAAGTAGTCCCAATATTCAACTGATTGTGTAGTATTTCAAATAGGAAGATGTGGCCTCCAAAAGATATGGGACCTATGTTAATGATAGTAAACAATAACAATTCACAGACTATCCTCAAAATGGAAGTAGGCTATATCCTGGGCAATTCTCATCTTCATCAAAATTGCCTAAATAGTTTTTCAAGACCATATTCACAAAAATGCCAAACACCCTTGTTAAAATATCACAAATTCTATGTAAGGCAATCTGTATATCAATCAGTTTGCCATTATGTGTTTGGAGCCTAATAAACCAAACTGTAGGTTGGGAGTGAAAACGAAAACATTTAAGAATGGCTTCAAGGCTCACTTCTAACTGGGAGATAAGACAACACAGCACAGTAGCAGCTGCCACATTGTGAGGGACACAGTGAATACCAGAAGAGTTAGAGGCATACAGGGGCTGAAGAGGCGAAGCAGAGCTGGCGTGTTGTGAGACTTCATACCACTTTCAGGAGCCTGCAACCAATTTAAATAATGGGGAGCCTTTCTTCATAGAATGATTGTTTTAACAGATATTTTTAATTCCATGTGGCTTTCAAAAAACAGGTAGTATTGCCCACCATGTCACATTTAGTGGAACAGTAAATTTCGTTAATAATCATTGTTTGTCCACTTGAGTGTTTCCGAAAAGAACTCCCTGGTGCAGGAATTTGACTGATTTTTTTTCCTTTCTCCTTTTATTAACTCAAAAAATATTTTAAGTAGCTATCACGTGTCAGGCACCTATTGAAGAGCTGCATTAAGTCCTGGGGTTATGAAGATAAATAAGACAATTTATTTTCTCTTAGGTGACTGGCTGATAAATATGACAAAAACTTATAATCCAGTGAGAAAGTGGTAAAATAGAGATATATGGAGGCAGCTATGGGAGCTCAGAAGAAAAAAGTAGCCAGTTTACAGGAAGGTCCATGGAGTGTTCCATCTTCCTGAACAGAGGTAGTCCCAGAGGAAGTGGGGGAGTCAGACACACACAAAACCTCTTTCAGTAACATTGACTTTATGTAACCCATGCTTCCTTTGTAAGCACAGCTTTAAGACGAGTCCCCTAGACTCCCTTCCAAGTAGAAAGTTCCCCAAATCCTTTTGCTTTAGAATTTCTAGACACCACAGTCAGTGAGTCATCCCTTCCTGACACTCATTTCAAATTTCTCTGCAGTATGAATATTCTTTGCCTGTGCATCCCCCACCTCTCCCATCGCAGACATCCCTGCAGCCTCAACAGCCAGGACAGAAGCCCTTCCTCCTGCCCACCGTTGCAACTGCAATCCAGAACTCAGTGCAGAAGGGAGGACCTAAGCCTCCAGTGTACCACGGACATCCGCCCTTGCAGCAAGCAGAGGAGCCAATGGTTCAACAGCAGGTGGCACCATCAGATATGCCACCAAAGGACAAGGTAATTCCCTTCTCTGAAATCAGACCAGGATAACTTGCAGAAAGAAAATTTATTTGCATAGTACATTTAAGTAATCAGAGCCTCTAGGCATAACGCATGAAGATACCAATGAGTTTTTAAGCAGTGGACACATCTGGGGATAGAACATAAACATCTATTCCTGTCTTTTGCCGTCAGAGACCATTTGTGAATTCTAAAAGATACTGTGCCTGTAAAACTGGTTTCTTACTTGCAAAAATTGAAAGCCTCCAGAGGAAATAGGACAGTCAGAAAAATTGAGACTTCCTATCAACAAGGTTTCTTTCAGTTTTGTAAAATTGATAGGGATGATTGATCCTTCGACTTTGTAAATAGTATTTTGCAATATTATTTCTCTCATAATAAATAAGACAACCATGCAAAAATACAAATAAAAGTATAATCAACAGAAAAAGAAAGTACCATGTAATTAGTATATTGTAGGCATTTAACATTCCCCCATACTATCCTGACTACAGTCCTAGAAGGATAGGCTTTCTATGCTACCCTTTTTAAAAGGGAGAATACAGATTTTGAGAGTGTATGAATTTTTCCATTATTGCACAAAAATTCAACAGCAGGTCCAGGACTCAAATCAACCTGGTATTCTCTGACTCCAAAATTATTTACTTTCTACTCTGCAAAACATAGTGAATCCACAATAAACATCCCTCATCTCCCTGCCTATTATTTCAGTTATACCAACAGAAGACTACTTTAATCTCTTGAGTTGTAACCCCAAAAGACTAAGTGAAAGTGAAATAGAGAAACTCATTTCAGATTGTCTTATCATAATGGTAAATAAGAACATGTTCAATTCAATTCACTTGGTCTAGTTTGACTGTTCGATAATTTTTATATTTATCTGTAATGCAGCTACCAGAAGTGGACTTTCCTGAGCTTCAAGGTCCATCTGTAAGTATGGATCACAATGAGACACTTTTTGGGGAAAATACCTATACTGGCCAGAAAAAAAAAGAGTGAATATTTTAAACTGCCCCATTTATCCAGGAATATGAAGTATAATGGGTTCCCTTTTAAAAAAATATTTTTATTTTTCATACTAATCCATCTTAAAATGTGTTTTTTATAACTCTTAGAAATGACTGTAAGGGAGGTATGTTTGTGTTCTAGCAGATGTGAATTACTTATTGTTTTCTACCACTTAAAGTTGTTCCCAATAGCCCGTTTGATAGCTCAGGGACCAGTGCCACAAAATAAACCATCGTCGGTAAGTTTTTTTAATGCCACTTCTCTGTAATTTTCTTAGGAGTGTTTCCTTTGGAAATGCATTTTGTGATAATTATTGTATTTGTATTTATATTTAGCTTTATCCAGAAATGTTTTTCATGTCTTATGGCGCAAATCAATTGGTAAGTCTATATCCTATAAGAAGTATCTTTACCGTGTGTTATAATAAAAGTCAAAATCATAAAATCCAGGTCTCACAGAATAGATTCCATTAGTGTTTGACAGTCCAAGTTAACAACTGAAATGATAAGGAACATATTTCCTATTTGGATAATTCAGGGCAGAAACACACACATACACACAGGTATTAAAGAAAAAGTAAAGTTTCTATCTGGATCACCCAAGGTGGCCACATTTATTCAATAATAACTCACCTTTCCACTTTATTCCATCTCTGGATGTAGCATTAATATTAAGGCTTCAGGAAAAACTCAATGACTTTTAACTTTGTCCTGAGTAACTGATAGTTCATAATAAGATGCAGTGTTGTTTGTTTTTGAACAGAATACTCCTGCCAGACTTGGCATCATGAGCTCAGAAGAAATGGCGGTGAGTAATGTCTTCAAGCTCTTCTTAAAATTGTGACTAAGAGACCAGTCAGAGGTATTGGTCATTAAAATAGCTGAATATAGAGGATGAGACTCAGATTGATTCACTCCAAAACCCAAAGCTTGATTATGAAGCAGCACGTGAAGATTTCACCTCATTTCGGAGTGATGGCCATTCTTGAGCAGACAGTTGTGCCCTGTTTCTTAAATATGAGCAGAGCGAAACCACTCTCGAAAAGTCACCATCCATTCAAAAGCAATTCATTTATACTTCAAAACTGAGACATGAAAAAGAAAAACAAATATCCGAGTTTAAAACGTGATTAATAATTTTAGACTAGAAAAGTACAGTTAATGCAAGGGTCTCAAATATACATCTTTATGATACGCTGTGGCTAAAAGTATACTCTGTTGAGTTTTTTTCTTTTTTTCTTCAAATAATCTTTCTATTGCTATGTTACTTCTGTTGCAACATCATCTTTGCAGAGGCTGGTATAGCCACAACTTTCAGTCTAGAGAATTTGAAAAAAAAAATTATAATTTATTTTCTCCTTTTTTGGTTTTTACAAATTATCTTTGTGCTTTAAGCATTTTTTTTATAATACTGGTCTTTTACCTGTCTATTGAATAAATGGTGTTTAAGTAGCAATAAATTAATTAATCTTAAGATGTGATTATTGTAAAATTTAAAGTACAATAATAAGCTAATTCAAGTAGATTTTTATTCTGTTAGGATTGTCCATGTATACTACAAGTCTAAAATTTGAGATCAATCTACTCCAATTTGACCTTTTTCCTCAGAAATTTCTCCCTGTTACATGTGTTAGAGCACAGCACAATCCCCCGCCCAACATTAGCAAATAATTATCAACTAAAAATCACATCAAACTAATAATATACACCAGTTCTCTCACTGGAAAAAAACATACCTCTCACCAATGTTGGATGCCCTATGTGCTAGACGCATACAGAGATGCCACGGAGGCAAGATAAATCAAATGTTGCTGTTCTCAAGTATTTTACAGTCCAATTATTAGAAGAGATAGGTGCAAGAGCAGATAGTGTCAAGTCATGTTTGTGTAAGAGAACTAAGAGAGGGAAAAGGAGCGTCATTTAACTCAGCCCAGGGGCTCAGGGTGCCCTCCTTGGAGGAAATGAGGTGAAAAGCTGGGAGTTAGAGAGTGGAGACAGGAGAAGGTAAGAGGAAAAAATATCTGTATGATGCCCACACTACCGACTGAAATTCAAATGCTCATGATCATCTTATAGCTCTAATTAATTTATGTATATTCTGCCTCATCCTCAAAAGATTTTGCTGTAGCTTATGAAGAGCACAATAAATATAACAAAAATTTGAAGACAGAGTTTGAAATGAGTGAAAATTGTGAGGAAATGCAAACACAGATATTAAGTCACAAAACTGCATAATTGCTAATAACAGCCCATGATTTTGGTACCTTTTTGTTAGCAAAGGTAAAAAAGGAAACATGGCCCATTCTGGAGCTCTAAATGTCCACGGAAAATAGTTAGAGAATATTTTGGTTCCTCCAGACAAATCAAGATTTTATTTCTCACATGTACTCTAGGAGAGAAGGAAGGCGGGGCAGGAGAGGAGGGAGGGGAAACAGCCTGCAAAATATCCCTCAATAAATTCAGTTATGGATAAGTTTCTGTTTTATAAAGGTGGTACCATTTCAGCTGCTCTTGTTTACTTAAAATTCAATGCAATTATATTTTTGCCTATAGTCTTGGTTCTGCCCTACTTCCATGCTTCTCTCCTTCTTACCTTCAGCCAGGGGTGCCAAAGGGTCTCCAGCTACCCTTTCACAATAGTGGGCTTCCCCCACCCAAGAAAGAATCCCCCCCTTTTTAAAAAAAAAAGATTTATTTATTTATGCCTATAAGCTGGGGTGTAGGCCAGAGGTGTGGGTGGTCAGAGGGTTCACCAGAGACAGTAGAGAGCAGAACAGGCAGATAGACAGAAGTACACTGCTGAGGGGAGCAGTGGGCAAGGCAGGAAAGGTCTGCTGTGCCACGTGGGAATCTCCCTGGTCAGGCATTGAACTTGTGCTGCAGTGGCTCTGGACAGCTTCATAGTGCTACGCTTAACCCGTTGTGCCACCCGGGAGGCCCCTCCACCTTATGTTTCAAAGCCACAAAATGTGCTTACAAAAAGCTCTCAGCCTGTGTTCCCTATCAGTTTTTTATGGTGTCTGGGTGAATCTGACCAGGTAAAATTACATAATATCATTGATAATCTGTGATAACGGTACCTTTGGTACATGTTTTTTTCAAGGGCGGAAGAGGAGGCCCCGTGTCCTATGGAGCCATGTTCCCAGGATTTGGAGGCATGAGACCCAGCTTTGGGAGGATGCCCCACAACACAGCCAAGGGTGGAGACTTTACTCTGGAATTTGATACCCCAGTTGCTGCAACCAAAGGACCTGAGAAGGGAGAAGGAGGTGCACAAGATTCCCCCTTGCCCGAGGCCAACCTCGTCCATGCCGAAAACCCAGCTCTCCTTTCAGAGCTAGCAATTGGTGCCCTTGGAGGGCTTCTTGCTTCCCCTAAGGGCAGTGTGCCCAGTCTGGTAAAAGGCCCTGCAGGGCAGAGTTGGGGAACACCCAAGGTCACCCCAGAAGCTGCTGATCCACTGATGACTCCTGGATTAGCTGATGATTATGAGACCTATGGTGCCGACATGACCACACCACTGGATCTCCAGGATGAATCAACCACAGATGCCACTGTGTCCCCAGACACTCAGCAAACATCACTGCCAGTAAATGAGGCCCAGGAGCCCCAGATTATGCATGATGCCTGGCATTTCCAGGAGCCCTGAGAGCTTTGAGATGTCAGCTACTTTCTGTATGCACAGGCTCCCCTGCTTTGTCCCCATAGTATAACTTTTTGCTAAAATACTTATTATGCTTCTGCAGCAAAGGCATTAAAAGCACTAAGCATATATTAATAAATATGAGTGGTTAGAAATAGTATAGGTACCCTGCTTGCTTTCCTTCTCTTATTGAAATAAAATGTGTCACCTGTGTCTGTGATTTAGAAATACTGTTACATTCATCAGAGCAAGTCTAAGGGTCTCTGCATTTGAAAATCACTATTTCTTAGCTGTCTTAAGCATTATAGACTTTCTCTTACTGACATGACACTGTTATATCCAGGAAATGCGATGCTGCTTTGGAAATTTTTCTCTAAGCAAAGCACATATTCTCAGAAATATAAGCTATTTCATTGAAACATTATTAACAGGAATTGGTGGACAATTCCTGACTGGTACTTTGGATTTAAAATTCTTATTTGTAGAGCATTTTATTTAATCAAGTAAAAACCATCTAGCTTATTTTAAATAAAGAATGTTTCTCACTGAAAATATCAGAAATTATATGCTCATTATTTACATATATTTAAATGGTTAAGAAAGGCATACCCATTCCCACATATGCTGCTCTTTAACCCATTTCATCCAATCCATTCATTCTTTCATGAAAAATTTATTGAGTATCTAACAATGGTCTAGACACTATGCTAGGCACCATGGACAGACAACCACAGTAATAACTAAAATGGTCACTCTAGGCCAAGCTCAAGTACTTTAGAAGTATTACCCAACATTATCTCATAACATTGCAAAATAGAGACTCCCAAACCCACAACACATGTAAAAAGTGTACGATGAATAAGCCAACCACAGGATGCTCCCAGAGTCACAGAAAAGAGGCACCTAATGACACCTACGGGACATTGAAGGGACTGGGGGCAGAGAAATCAGACACTTTTTCTCAAAACAGTATGGAAAACATCTGCAGAATGAGGACTCCGAGAAGAAGAAACACAAGAGTCCTGTGGGAGCCACGTGAGAATTAGCTCATTCTTGTGAAATGTTAACAGGAAAAGAGGACCCGGAAAGTGATCATTACTTGTCACCAAAGCTAGATATATTATCAGTCAGAGCTGTTCTCCTAAATTAAGAAGTTCCAAGGCCACATCTGATTACCCTTTAAAGTAGCCTCCCAACTACTTCCTAAATTTTCCCAGGTATTACACTACACAGAACTCAGACTCTTCTCAGTCCTCTATGGAGATTCTGGGGATGCAGGCGAGGGAAAGAACCTTGAGACATCTTCCTCCTGGGGATACTTTAAGAGGCTTAGCAGAGCATGCAGCTGCCATTTGTCTCCTATCCTTTGAGCAGAGTTCTGCTCACCTCTACTTTACAGGCTAGAATTAAAGAAGAAATTCAAAAAAATAAAAATTCTTCTATACATTTTATGGTTTCAGGTCTTACATCCAGGTCTTTTATCCATTTTGAGTTGACTTTTGTGCAGGGTGTGAGGTAGTAGTCTAGCTTCATTTTTTTGCATGTGGCTGTCCAGTTTTCCCAGCACCATTTATTGAATAGACTGTCCTTGTTCCACTGCATTTTCTTTGCTCCTTTGTCAAAGATTAGTTGT
>PVIJ01023868.1:0-13413 GCA_004024925.1 Scalopus aquaticus
TCAATACTTTGGCTGTGTCAACTTCTATTTGACCCTTCCTAAAAGCACTGAGTAAATTTACCTGCTCATTTCATACAACTTTCTTTCACTGTCTAATACCTTTTAACTAATTGTTCAGATTGAGGAAATGTTATAAAATATGGACATTCAGAAGTGAAAACCTCAGAAAAATCCGTCAGATGCTAGTTCACTGTTAGCTATATTGAGCATTGAGTGATTCCATATTATTTCTGGAAAATCCACAAAAGGTAAATAAATTTAAGACCAAGGGCTTATGATTATAATATGGTTCCTGTGATCCTGTGGTTAATTTTTAAGGTTCTGATTGACCTTTTCATTATGGTGTCTTGTAATGCCAGCAGGAAACGGCACTAGGCAGGTTCCCGATAATGGGCAGACGGATATAAACGAGTCCTGGAGCCCTTGGCGGCTTTTTTATGGCCTTTTATTATTTAAACTCTTAAACTTTGGTAACTATATACAAGGTGGCGGGGCCAGGAGGCCACTGGGTACCATCTGCTTGTGGCTGGTGGGGCCAGGTGGCTAGGGGGCCCCCTGGCCCCCAGCAAATCTTCAGATACTCTGGGGCCCTTCCTGAAGTGCGCCCTTGCTGCTGCACTCTGTGTGCTGCTTCTTCCCTCTGCTCTCTCCTGCTCCTGGGCACTCTAACAACTACTCTATAGCCACTCTAACGGCTACTCTAAGCCACGCCCCCCAGGCTTTACTACTCTGTCCCGAAGCATGTAGCCCTGCAGAGGCCCATCCCAAGGGGGGTGGGGGGGGGCAGTGGACGGAAAAGCCTGAGAGCTCTCCCACCTACCCCACATGTGTCTTTATCATATTTTCGAGGTAGAGTTGGTTTATTTATGTATTTTTTTTGTTTAATGAAAGTAACCCTTAAATGTAGAAAGTTCTTCTCCTCTAACCCGGTTTACAAATCAGAGAAAAAGACATTTAGCAGTTGCCTTTCTTGGTTTTGATTTGGAAAAATTCAATTGTGGTACCTGTGGTAGACCAGAATCTGCAAGCTGATTCTGATTAAAATGTCCTTCTGGATCAAGGTTGGAGTAGAATAATATGGGTTGCTTGATTGGCTCTTCTTTTATTTCAAACCTTTGATCCTGGGAATTGTTTGGAACTAGAATGACCATTGGATGTGGGAAGATGGTGTGGCACTTTTGGGTTTTATAAATTATCATTAAGTTTAGGGTTGGAGTTTCCTGGGCAACAGAGCTGTATTAGAAGGAACCTGAGTGGGGCTTCCCTGGTAGCCTAGGGGTTAAGTCTCAGTGCTACCACTGCTAGGGTCTGGGTTCAGCCTCTGCCAGGGAGCTAACCCACATGGTGCAGAAGACCTCTCCTGTCTTGAGTTCTGCTCCCCTTAGCAGTATATTTCGGTGGATCTGCCTGTTCTGCTCCTCACTCTGTCTCTGGTGAACCCTCTTACCACCCCCAGCTTAGACCTACACCCCAGTTTGCTACGCAAAAATAAGTAAATAAAATCTTAAAAAAAAGAAAGAACCTGAACAGTTCTGAGAGGGAAAGAAGATTTTCTAGCTGTGTTTTCTGATAGGACCTGAATATGTCTTTGAAACTTGTAACACTTTCCTTTTTATAGTCCCTGTGTCAGAAATGGCAGACATCAGAACACAGAAATAAACAGATTTGTGATGTCATGAGTTGTCAGGTTAATATAAACATATAAAATTAAATTCCATTGCATGAGGGGGTATAGCTTTATGAAAAACATCTAAAATTCTTCCACATTGTCTGACTGCAGCAAACATTAATGCTTTTAGCTGTCAGTTACATGACCGATCATTTTTTTATTTCATTAAGTCAGCTCTTCAGAGAGAAGCAAACACTTCACAAGACTTAGGTTCATTAGATCCAACTAGTCAAGTAGAGTCTTTGCAGTTTTACAGAAAGTGGAGAAAATAAAGAAGTAGAAGTATGAAGGCTGGCTTGTCTCATCAGATGTCTGTGGCAGGTCCATGAGGAAAAAAGCCCCTGTACCAAATGATTAAGCTAGGACTTTTTGTAACACTGTTAACTATTATTTGAAGGCTGTTCTAATGGACAATGTTACTTCTTGTGTACATTGGACATACAGAATATAAGGTTGTTTTTAAGGGGGGTGAACAGGCTTAAAATGTATTGCTATTTGATGGCTAATACTTTTGCTTTCTTTGTGTTTTGCTTTTACCTTTTATAATTATTAGAATAATTGATTTGTCTGTTTATTTGAAACAAACCAGCAAATTACTTCTCACTGAAATTTTAAAAGGTATATCTTTTCGTTAGAGAAATTTGCATACTTGCAAATTACATGTAGTACTGCTGTTAAGGAAAACTTTCCATGGTATAAGTGTTCTGATACATAAATAGGTAGTTTGTGACTAGTAGATATGTCTCATATTAATTGGGCAAGAAATATGTTTTAGGATGCCAAGTATGTCTCAGAATAATTCTGCAATCAAATAAAATGCCTTTATTTCCATATTTTGCAGAAGAACTTCCTCATTGGGTACTGTCAGCTATGAAGTGTTTGGCAAATTGTAAGTACTAGTTCTTTGCTAGTTTTATGAGATTAGTATCTTGAGTCACAAAATATTTTTGCTCAATAGTCTGAACTTTGATTTGATTCCTATGAGTCTGATGATTAATTATTTTGGGACTATTGTGGTTTTATTGGTAATTTTGTGATTTAGTGAAATAATTGAGTTATAGAACATTTTTTATGGAAATTTTGTGTTTCTGTTTTCTAGTGGATATAATCACAGTGCAGCTAAACTACACTCTTCATACAGTTGTCCATTACAGGAAAGAAAAATTAGAGATAATGATTGATTGTAACAACTGCTTGTTAATAGTTCACAGGTTTTTATTCCTAAAATCTATATTTTTCTTCATAAAGTGATGCCTGTATTTACATCATTGGTTTCTTTGGCTGATCCTGGCTACTGTTGGTTTTTCCTAGGGCAGTAGCTTAAATGGGGGGGAAATGTTCTAGATGACTAATCTAACTGATAAGCAAAATGGCTTAGAAGGAGAATAAGAACCTGCATGCAGAGAAATGAGAAAGGCTATTTCAATGCTTTAGATGTAAAATGAGGGTGCCAGGACCCTTTGAGGATTTCCACAGGCACATGATGTCTATTTTATTTTATTTATTTTTTTTTTAACATACAAGCTGGGGTACAGGCCAGAGGCATGGGGTGGTGAGAGGGCTCACCAGAGACAGAGTGGGGAGCCGAACAGGCAGATCAGAAGTACACTGCTGAGGGGAGCAGCGGGTGAGGCAGGAGAGGTCTGCCCCACCATGTGGGATTCTACCTGGCATGGTGTCGAACTCGCATCACAGCTGCCGACAGCTCCACAGCGCAGCGCTCAAGCGCTGCGCCACCGGGGAGGCCCCACAAGATGTCTATTTTATAGGCATGAAGTCTATTTCATGTGATATCCACTTCACTGACTACCAGAGACACTGAAGGAATGAGTTAGTACAGTATCTTGCTAACATTCCCATTTTCCTGAAGCCTTAATTGAAAGAAGGGTTTCTAAAGTTAATGGCTTAGCTACAACAAGTGATTTTAATAAAAATTATAGTTATTTTGACTGGCTGATGATGATGTTTTTTTTATAAGGCTTTTGAACCTCATAGATCAGAGAGAGGTAGTTTCTTCAGTTTTGGGTAGGACTAGCATATTATGATAGGTGTATATTTTCTTGAATTAGTAGACCCTGAATTTTTATTTAATTGAAGTTAGTTTTGTTTGATTATATAGACTGAAACTAAAATAACTTCAGGTTACTGAAGTGATCTCAGTGATAATATGGAAAGTTATGATAATTAGAACATGAATAGCAACTGACATTCTGAATATAAACAGCACCATTGGTTTGTGTGAAGCCCAAACTTCTCTGTTAAACTTAAAATTTTCATTGCTTTTGGTTGATATTTTGGAAACTTTGAAATGTAGAGTACTGTGGTGTTTAGCTTAGGGGAGTGCTTTCCAGTTTTCTTGCTCAGCTATTTGAAGTAAATTATATTTAAATGTATCTTTGGCTAGAGTTGGCAGTGATGAGATAGAAGGTATAAATGGGAAGTTAAATTACCCGTTTCTGAGTTCCTGGCAAGCCAAGTAGCTGGAAGTTGATCAGCTGAGAATGAACAGAGGAAGCTAACAAAACCTAAGTAATGGGCCTCCCTGGTGGCGCAGCGGTTAAGTGCTGCGCTGTGGAGCTGTCGGCAGCAGCAGCAGCGAGGGAGATTCCCGCCTGGTGCCGCAGACCTCCCCTGCCTCTCCCGCTGCTCCCCTCAGCAGTGTATTTCTGTTGCTCTACCTGTTCTGCTCCCCACTCTGTCTCTGGTGAACCTTCTTGTTGCACCACACCTCTGGCCTATACCCCAGCTTGTATGCATAAATAAATAAATAAATCTTAAAAAAAAAATCTAAGTAACAAATTTAGGCAATAAGTATGTTGTAAAGTATATATTAAAGTGTGGCTATGATGCTAAATTTTCAGTGATAATCAAAATGTAATGAAGAATTTCATTTTCTCTCAAGCAAGAGTCATACACACAGCAACAAAACTGTGACAGAAAGGTTAGACTAGCTGGAATTATCTATCAGTGGAGAGAAAGCTGTAAAGAGTGACTTAGTACTGTTCTTCATCTGTGTGAATATGTGGGAACATGTCTCACATCTATCAAGTGCAGTGCTTTATAGCTGTTGACATACCTGTAAATGTTTTGTTTATATATCAGAGGAAAAAAGGTGGCCAAAGGGCAAGGTCAGCGTTTTGAATAGCTTTATAAAGCCATTACTTTTTACAGAATTCTCATTGTGTTTCCCCACCCCTTCAACTTTACCTTGAGTCAATTAAGGTCACAGTCTTGTCCTTCTTATCTTTAGTGATTCTAGATTTCCATGATGGTCACTTATTAGGGAATATAAAACATAGGCTGAGTATGTGGTATTTTGAGGCCTCTGCTCCTTTTCTGTGAGTCTACTGCTTCCTTTTCCCCTTAAGCCCATCTGCATTTATTGTGGACCATGAGCACACAGGCCCGTGAGTTTTTGTTGTTGGCCAGACTAATATTTGACCACACAGGGACTGAGGCTAAGTAAATAAAAACCAGGTTAATTGTGTTTTCTTTTTCTTCTTCATTATGTAGGTTGTCAAAAATGAGAAAACAATTATTTACCAAAATCTGTCAGGAATAACATTTATAAAAAACTAATTTTATAAAACATTGTGAAGAGCAAGGTGATTAATAAGTGTAAAATCTTTCATGGGGCTCACTATGACCTAGCATTTTTAGGAAAACCTTTTTGTTGCTTTACATATTTTTAACGGGTACCAAAAAAAAGAAAAAGAAGCAAAAAGTTGACAAAGACTTTTTTTAAGATTTATTTTTATTTATTTATGCTTATAAGAACTGGGGTGCAGGCCAGAGGTACAGGGAGGTAAGAGGATTCACCAGAGACAGAGTGGGGAGCAACAGGCTGATCTACTGAAATACACTCCTTAGGGGAGCAGTGGGCAAGACAGAAGAGGTCTACTGCACCATGTGGGTCAGCTCCCTGGCCAGGGATCAAACTTAGGCCTTAGTGATGCCATGGCAATAGCTTGATAGTGCTGAGATTTTAACCCCTGTGCTACCAGGGAGGCCCGAAAAAGACATATTTTTAATAGGATTGGTGAAATGTTCACAAATAAGTACAACTGCTTAGAGTGACTTGCATACTTATCCTGGGAGGGGGTAATTTGAGGCAATGTTTATTGATTGCTAATACTTACCAAGCTAATTATTTCAACTCACTAAACTTGAATGTTGCAGAAGAGAAAGCAAGCAAAAATGGTGGCCACATTGGCTGCTAGGTTAATGTGGTAACACATGTATAGATTTTTCATAGTTTTCATGATTTTACTCCATCAAATTAAGTTATAAGACGTATGCAGAATACGAAAAGGTAAGGGATTTTTTAAGATTAACCAAGAGCTATTTTCATAGTGTCCCTGAAATGTAAAGACCTGGAATGCTTCACTGTTCTTCTTATATTTGATCCTTTCTATTTAATTACAGAAATTCTTTAGGAAAAATTCCCTTTCAGTTTTTATTGTGTTCTCTTTCATTTTTTTGAGCTACAAATCTATTTGGATACAGTTATTTAATCTTGTGTTGTATTGAGCCAAACTGGCCAGTGCCATTGCACTCCTTTCTTCCCTGCTGTAGTAGAAATGAAGACAGTCAACTTCATGGGACTTACTGCCATTCCTTTCCCTCAAGGTATAGGGAGAGCCCATTGTTTTCTTCACTGGGCAGTGAATCTGTGGTCTGTGTGTGTATTGTGGGGGGCATTTGCCACCAGTTCTGCAGAGAGCTAAGTGTTTCTTGTTCCTCTTTGTTGCCAAATACAAGTGGATCTTTACCTTGCTTTTGGCATGGGATATGGGTGGGACCAGGTTGTTTCAGGCTTCTTATACTTTTTCTGTCTTTGCACTGTGACTGCTTGATAAAATATAAGTTTTATAATCAGAACGGAAATAAGATAAAGTATAAAAGCTCCTTTTAAGAAAGTGGAAAATTCTTATTATTCTAAAATCACTTCATTATTTGCAGAAATTATTTCACTTAACTCTTATTGTAGAATTTTATAATATATAGCAGTGACAAAATAATGAAACTTTATAACAGTATAGCTTTATATCTTATCAGTTATATATTTGAGCTAATGGTTATCTTGGTCAACTATATTGACACTAGGAAAATACTGTTTTAAAAAAACTGTCATTGTTTATATTTTATAAAAAATGTCTGTCAGGAGGCATAAAATAGAGCGGGCTTCTTTTTTAAGTGGTAGTCAGCTACTGATTTTCCTCATTGTTTTATAAGAGCTTTCAATTTAACTATTTGTGTTAAATTGAGCATATTTGGGCCTCCCTGGTGGCGCAGCGGTTAAGTGCTGCGCTGTGGAGCTGTCGACAGCGGCGACGCAAGTTCGAGGCCCGGATTCCCACATTGCGGGGCACATCTCTCCTGCCCCGCCCACTGCTCACCTCAGCAGTGTGTTTCTGATCTGCCTGTTCTGCTCCCCACTCTGTCTCTGGTGAACCCTCTCACCGCCCCATGCCTCTGGCCTGTACCCCAGCTTGTATGCATAAATAAATAAATCTTTAAAAAAAATAAATCGAGCAAATTTGTTGTAAAAACAAAATGTATATTGTGTTTTCCTTAGGAAAATTTTTCTGACTACCCTACATACAGAGAGACTAATACTTGGAAGTGACTTACACCATTAATGTTTCTCTTTTTTTTAACAGGGCCTAATTGTTCTGATTTGAAACAGCCTATGTACTTAGGATTTGAAAAAGATGTCTTTAAAACAATAGCAGATTACTATGGTCATTTGAAAGAGCCTCTACTTACATTTCATCTTTTTGATGCCTTTGTCAGTGTATTAGGTAAGTTGAATTACAATGAGCATATATCTACATTATTGATATGGAACCATGTCATTTTTCACTATCTTGAGAATTTCATTAGCCAAAGCTCCTAACATTTTTGAAAATAAAAACTTACGAGGTGCTTGCCTAGTTGGAGTCCTGCTCTCTGAAGGAGGAAAAGAAAATGGTTAAGCTGTATTGTGAAACTCAAAGCAAGGACCAAGAATTTTTGTTTCTTAAGAAAGTAATATATTGTATGCCATGTGTATAAAATAGTAGAAGAATGTAAATTTGCTATTTACTGATTATGAATAACTCTGCCACTCTGGATATGACTTCATGAACCATGAAATATGAAAGGCGAATTTTCATTTAGAAATCTAATCTCTTTTTGTAAAAGAAACAAGTTTTTGTAGTACTATTTGTTGTCTAAGAAATGTGTTAAGTGGGGGCCTCCCAGGTGGCGCAGTGGTTAAGCACTGCACTGTGGAGCTGTCAGCAGCAGCTGGCTGCAATGAGGCCAGCGTAATGCCCAGTGGGGGAGAATCCCACATGGCGGGGGCAGACCTCTCCTGCTTCCCCCGCTGCTCCCCTTAACAGTGTATTTCCATCAATCTGCCTGTTTTGCTCTCCACTCTGTCTCTGGTGAACCCTCTCACCTCCCCACGCCTCTGGCCTGTACCCCAGCCTGTATATATAAATAAATAAATCTTTAAAAAAAATGTGTTAAGTGGAAATAAAGTCTTGATGATAGTTAGACAGTGAGTTTATTATAGAACCCAGAAAGTGGCGGAACAGATTTTACTCTGTAACACATGTTCCAATAAACACAAATTTGAATTTAGTATATATAGGTAGGAATAGTGAATCATTGGCATTAAGAATGTAATTATTCTTGATAGGAGGGGCTTCTAGTTCAGAATTGTCCTGACCTAAATCTTGATGCTAGGGGAAGGAAATGTAGCATTTAATCTCGTCCTTTCTAAAGAATTGGCTTCAGGGATGCAGAGACCGGGTACCCATTGTTATCTTTTTCATCTGGCTCCTTGGTACACAGTTAGGGTGAAAAGACTTGCTTTATCTTCAGGCATCAGATTTTGCATTGTTGTTTCAGACATTCAGAGGGTTTTGATGGCGGGGAGGGTCCATCAGGTAAGAGAGCCAAGCCATTGATATTTATAACATAGAATTTACACTGTCAAAGAAGCATAGTAAAACGTAAGAAATCAGCACTTTACTTTAGGTCTTTCTGTTATTCCTTTCTTTTTGGAAATCAGATTTTCCTGTTGCTGTTATGATTATTTAATATAATCATTTTCTTGTCAATAAGCTTGCTTTAAACATCAAATTATTGTGTGGATATCATATGTTATGTAAATTTGTGGTATTAGCATTCCTTTGTATTTGGGTATCTTGGACTTTGGCATTCTTTTCCCTTTCTTGTCTCTGTCTTAATTTCTTTTTGGAAAATATGAATGCTGCCATAGTATCCTAACAAAAACTGTTTCATTAATATGTAAATAACTTACCTGATCTCATAGCACAATACTGTGGATTTTAATTTTGTTGTAGATTCTCTGGTAATAAGAAATCAAGTCCAATAATTGTGTATATAAAAGTGAGTTTGTTTTTGGAGAGACCATTATTGGGAACAGATGAAGGGATTAGATCTATTACCACTGGGTCTTCTTGGTATTTTGTTTTCAACCAAGGAGGATTGAGGGCTTATATACTTATGAATATCCCACCAAATGATAAATACTTGTTGTTTAATATTCATGTTGACTGATGGAATAGAGTCCCATTACAGTCACTTACTAACTTGATGCTTCTGGTAAAATAAGAGTTCTAAAGACTGGATTAAAAAATCACTTTTTTGATTTTCTTTTCATTTTCCATTTTTATAATGTTCTATAGTAAAATTATTTGGTTTGGAAATTAAGAAAAACTTAGAATTAAAAAAAAACCCATAAGAATCTAATATGAATGAGTTATATGTAGAATGTCCCTGATCTATACTACTGTAATTGTTTATTTTGTGAACAAACATTTTGGAAGCAAAACTGTTTTCAAATTGATGCAAAAGCCATCCACTCTGACATCCCTCTATAGAGGGTTTGTGTGTGGAAGGATTTGGGTAGAATGGAGAATTGCACTTTGGTATCAACATGAATAGATGTGCATGGCTATGATATATTAACGTTACCTTCTCTGTTCCTTTTCATGTGAATATACTTGAGACACCCTGCATTAAAAACTGCTTTTTAAAAGATCTTTATGTAATGAAAGAAGAAAATCATCTAAAATTGTATACATAGGTTGAATATCAGTAAGGCTGACTCACTTCTGAAACTTTTTTGCTTACTTTGATTGGAATAGGATCCCATTACATAGAATACTTTGAAGTAGGTAATCAGTATACTTTGTGGAATCTAAAAATCCTGTAACATTTCAATGGAAATAATTTTTAGTTTAGTTAATGAACTTTTCTTGAGGTTTACTCCTTCACTTGTCATTGAAAGAATGCCAGCTGGATGCCAAAACTGTGACCCTGAGAACAGGTATAATTATTGACACATGAAACAAAACATTAAGAGTTCTTTTTAAACCTGAATAAAAATTTATGTTTATGGATATGAAAGACTTATTTTTTACTTAAAATTTTAAAAAGACTTAATTTAATCAGGCTCAGCAGTCTGATTTAATAATGTAACTATAGTATTAATCTACAATTCCAATTGTAGTTCCTTATATTAAGATTAGAGTTCAGTTGACTCCTGAATAAGACAGCATCCTTTCTTTACATTCCACGTGCATCTAGAATCCACTGAGCTGTGTAGTGTGCAGAAATTTGGCACATTGGGGAAAAGGAGGAGGCAGATAGGGAGCACAGAATGACATGGCAGGGGGGAACAGTGTTTCAGAAAATTGGGTGTCTTGTGTGTTATATAGTATTATAACCTGAGATCGCACACTGTTGACTTATAGGCCAAATCTGGCATATCAATGCATATAATTTGATTGGTGTGTTTTAAAGAGAGAATTGAATTAATTGTCAAACTAAGAAATAAGAGGTTCACATAAGATTTAATATTTTTGGCTTGAGAAAAATTGGAAGATTTGGCAGTTCTGGACTTGAATTTTCAGTGTAACAAGCTGCTGCAGTTGTTAGCGAGTACATTCTCTAGGAGCAAGTGTTTTGAGGACATGAGTTCCAATTTGCCATGTTTCCAATACTTCCCATTTCTACTTAGATGCTGAAATTAAGTTCACTTGATTTTTATACCTTTTGCTCATTTCTTTTGTCTGTTCTTGTAGGCAGGTGAGCTTGCAACTCCTGGTTTATTTTTCTTGATAGGTTGGAAGACTAGGATAGTAAATTTTGGCTGTTTCCTTCCACCTAAATGTTATGCTTAGGAATTATCATTGAAATTCGCTAGGCTAGCTCTACCCTGGATCATCTAATGCAACAGGTAGATATCTCCACCTATATTATTTAACCTAGAAATATCCATAAAGTTAGGTTTTCTATTCTTTGGTACTTTTGTCCAGTGATTTTAGGAGATCTTGTGGAGCTCTAAGTTGTCTTTGCCTCTACTTTTCTGTCCTTATATTCTTCAGCTTATTTTAGGATTCTAACCCTATTGTCATTTATAAGGGGAAATAGTTCTTATTTTCAGAGAGTGCCTGATTGGTGCATTTGACCAGACTGCTCTGACCCAGATTAGTTTAAAGTTCTTGATGTTGGTGCTCTGTGCTCTCAGGGCCCAGCGCTTATGACTGGAGCTTTTGAAGATGCAGGTGGGCCAAGTAAGAATGTTAAATCATTTCCAGATAGAATGAGTGCTGTTCTTTCAAAATTGTTAGAATAAAGTGGGGGTAGATACTGCTTAAAAATGAAAATTTTGGCTATAAGTAAATACACAGACTCTTGTAAGTATACCATTGACACTAGGATAATTGGGGAAAAGTTTAAGACCGTCTCACATTGTTCAGCAAGATAAATCCAACTGGATTAGAGAATTAGCTGTACAAAATGCAAATTTTAAATGGAGTTGATATTTATCCAATGTTAGGGTAGGTGAAAGACTTTAAGAGAAGTTTTGAAAATGCTGTTAGCAGTTTTGGGACTTTTCATGTTGGAAAGGACATTATCTTGTGCATGGGTGAATACCTACTTTTAAACAAATCACAAGGTGACTTGTTTTCCTTTCCTCTGGAGAAATATATTTGTCCCTTTTCCTACTTCCTGTGTTTTCCTTTAGACAGGGAGTTCTTTTCAGTCGATCTATAGTCTGAATCATTTAAGCTTAGTATAAACTTTTTCCTTTTTATAGCTGCTCAGTGAAAGTGAAATTGATTTTTTTATTCCCTTGGTTTGAAAATTATAGTGAATCCTTCCTGAATTTCTTTCTTTTTTTTTTTTTTAAAGATTTATTTATTTATACATACAAGGATTGGGGTGTAGGCCAGAGGTGTGGAGTGGTGAGAGCACTCACCAGAGACAGAGTGGGGAGCAGAACAGGCAGGTCAACTGAAATATACTGCTGAGGAGAGCAACAGGCGAGGCAGGAGAGGTCTGCTGCGCTATGTGGGAATCTCCCTGACCTGGATCGAACTTGTGCTGCAGTGGCTGGGGTTAGCTTCATAGGCTGAGACTTAACCCGTTGCGCCACCAAGGAGGCTCTCTTCCTGAAATTCTTATTCTCTGGCTGAACAGACATTTTGATCTTTCTGGAAGTTCAGACCATCTCAAAAGTCTGTATTTCTCTTCTTTTTGAGCTTCCATAAAGACTACCCCACTGCTAACATTGCATAGGTTAGTGGAATGACCAAGTCTACCTTGCAAAAATGAAAATTTGAGTTTCTAAGAGATTTTAAAATAGGAATCTGATGTAACCATTGGGGAATGGGAAGGAAAATGACAGAGGTAGGTGTCATACAAAGCTTTTAACAATTCTGAACTTGCCAGGTAGTCAATATGGCCAAAATGTCACCTAATTTCTAATATGTTAGCAATTTATACATTTTCATTGATTTTGATTTATTCATATTAAATCCTGAGTATTAAATTTCTCTGAGTTAATAGGATTTCTGAGTATTATTCACTTACTCTTTCTCAATCTAGCTAGATAAACAAAGAATTTCCCTGATATTAGAAAGTCTCAGGGTGAGTTGCTTAAATTAATTGTTGGATTGAATATTGTCTTTTCATTATTTTAGTCTTATTTTAGCAGTGGAAACATCACTAAGCTAAAGTAACTTGACCTAGTTGTTTTTAGTTTGATAAATTGATTTGCCTTTCTGGACTTCAGGTTTTTCATTGATAAATGGCAGTAATGGCTATCATACTTAGAAATATGAAAGCATGAAACTTAAAGCAATGGGTAATATTTATTTTCCTATTATGTATCCTTGTTTTGAAAAATACAAATACAAAAAATTGGAACATTGCATAAATTAAGATAAAATAATCTTATGTTGTTATCTAGCAATTTCTGAAATGATAGAAAGTTTTTTTTTTTAAATGTAAAACTCCTTGCAACAATAGGCCTTTACATTGTATAATTGATAAGCACTATTACATCATTCTGAAATGCAAAGAATGGTTACATTTTGGACTACAGAAGACCCTTGTCATTTTCTGTAGAGAAGAAAGATTTAGTATTTTTATATTTTTATAATAATGTTGAGATCATAGAAGTGGTGAAAGATGAAAAAGTATTTTAGCTTTTTGTTTGGTAAAATGAAAAATAAAATAATTACAACATTGAAACTCTTTTGTTATAAAATAAGAATAGAATACTAATACCTTTCAGAGTTGTTAAAGTGGAATTTAAAAACAGTGAATCTTGCAACCCAGATGTCCAAAAATAGATGATTGGATCCAGAAGATGTGGTACATATACACAATGGAATACTATTCAGCATGGAAAGAAGATAAACACATGCAATTTG
>PVIJ01023869.1:0-13411 GCA_004024925.1 Scalopus aquaticus
CGGATGTCCTCTCAGCTCCCCTGGCCATCCCCTTCACTCTCAGATACTATAACTGCTTCCTCCTCCTTTGAAAATTATGTTTGTCCCTCAATCCCATTCTTTCCATCCCCAAAGTAATTTCTTTTGAAACTATCAAATAAAATCAATCTATGTAATCTCTCTCCATAAAACACACAAATCAACATTTTATTGCCTCTACAGTTGACTTGTCAGTGCATAGTTAAGTATGCCTCCAAAAGTTTAAGTTTATACAGAAGTTTTGAAAAAAAAAATAGAGTGTGTTTTCCAGTTACAATAAGGAAGGAAATACACAAAGTATTTCATCCACAGCTTTTTGGCTACACTGGCAAAAGAACTCTGAGTATTTATGCATAAGTTTAGAAAGGAGACATGAAATTTGCACAAACCCATACAATCCTCTGACTTGTTCAGCGATACCCCTGTGTCTCTACTCTTGCTAACCTAGTGCAAAACTACACCTCACACTCTCCATTCAGAAACTATTAGCCTGGAAACTGCATCCTGTTTCTATTCCTCCCATTAATAATCTCACTGTTTAAAAGGAGTTTGTGTGGAGATTTACGTAAGCTTACTCTTATAAAAAGAAAATTATAAAAGAATCAATAAAATCAATCAGGAAGACAATGGAATACGTTGTTTTGTCACATAAAACCACTGCAGAAGGAAGGAACAGCAGTTTCCCTAGGAGTAAAGGACGCTCGTTATTCACAGACGCTCTGTGCCCTCGGGACTATGGAGAGACGGGATGCGTCTCAGACTCTCTGGCCCATCTATTTACTGGATCACACACCAGCTTCCTTGGACCATCCATTCTCTCAGCTTGGGGACAATGCACTGACCATACCTGAGCAGATGACTCCTGCGTCCTTTCCATGACTGCAGCTGTGCTTCCGCCAGCCCCGGGAGGTGCAATTCCACACGTGGGACTCCCTTCCTGTGCACTCCAGCTCGTCCAGCCAGATGGGCCCGGATCCCGCCCCGAAGTGCGCAGTGACCGTGCATTGAGGGCCTCCCCGCAGCCCAGCTGTCTGCACACCACGCGGGCGGCACGCAGGTCCCAGCCGTCATCACACACGGTGCCCCAGGCGCCCCGGTGCAGGATCTCCACTCTGCCGGCGCAGCGATGGCCTCCGGCCGCCAGGCAGATCTGTGGGCTGTCTGGGGAGAGAGTCGGGTCAGGGGGCTTATAACCCGAAGGAGAAGGATTTCCTGGTCCTGGGGACCCCTCACCTGAGCAGCTGGCTGCGCCCTCCTCTGCGGCCGCAGCCTCAGAGAGGCAGGACTTGTCATGGGGCAGAACCTGGTTTCCTACAGAGTGGGTTTGCTATACTTAAGCAGCCTGTTTGGCCACCACTGGTTACCTGCAGTTCTGCATTCCTGTACAAGGTCAGAGCTGCCCAACCAGTCAGTTATAGCAAAACCTTACAAGGTGACTTTTGTATCAACCAAGAGCAGAAAGATTGATCACTCTGGGAAGGCTACACATCCCGAGGTATGACAGGGAAAGCCCAGGGGTCCAAGGAACATTGTATGACAAGGGACCCCAGTAGCTGATCAATGGAAAGCCTTGTTGATAAGATTAGAACCATGGCCAGGGGTCTGGGTATAGTTTCCATTACAACATTTGGTCGCCAAACAGATAAGAAGTATCTAGTCAGCAGACTCATGTCCTCCCAAAACCCCTAATGACAAAAACACATTCTTTAGTTTTATCCACCTTTTTTCCTTGTCCTCCTAACCTCTGTAACTGATGTAGGATTATTCTGGAAATAAAAAGGCCAGGATCTCACTCATTCAGCAGCATCCTGCATTGTGTAGCCTGCTCCACTACTCCCAGATATGTGTGGTGTTGCCCGATGCAACACTATAGCAGCAAGCAGAGCACAGAGTTGAATAAATAGGAAAGAACAGGAGAAATAGACCTGAAAACCATCTAGTGAGCCGGCTGAGAGAGCAGGTATTACAGGGCCTGTCTGGTCACCCTGAGGTAGATTCTGCACCGTGTCTGAGAAGATGGCCAGGGATGTCAGAGTCTCTGCCCTGAGCAGTTAAATGAGTCAGAGCAGCTGTGAAGGGGCTGGCAGCTGGTGGGATCCTTGTAACTCAAACCCACTTCCATGCTGTTGGATTAAAATGAACTGCTGTGAGCCTATCAGACTCCTCAGGAGGCAACCATTAAACCTGCTCCAGTCAGAGCTGTTCTTGCTGTAGTCACTCACAGCTGAAAAATGAAAGGATGATGAGACGGGCCATGATTTATCCAGAATATTTCATTTATGGTTTGAGGCTCCAGAATGAACTTCACTTTGAGTGGACGGGGCCCCCTCACATCAGAGAGGGTGTCAGATGGGACTAACATTGGCCAGAGACACTGGGCATCATACACCCGCTTCTTCCCCAAAACAATATAATCTCTCCTTGAACTTCATGTCAGTAATTGCTATTTTTCAAATTTTGGAGTCATTCATTGTCTAGGGGACAATGTAATATATCTCTAAACCCAGCACAGAGTCGAATCAGGTTATATACCTGAGTTGAAAGCCTCAAGTAGCTTTGACAGAGTCTGTTTTTTTTTTCTCCTTTTCATACGCAAAAAAAAGGTACAACGAGAAGTTAAATAAGGTGTCAGTATTGCAATTTAATTAAGGATGAAATAGAGAATACAACCTAGAGCTTCCACTAAAATGAGTAATGGGGGAGTTGTAGATTTTATTCTCCATTCCATGACCAACTTAAAGTAAGTATTGGTGCTGTAATAGGAGACTGAGGGCCTAAGTAAATATTGGTATGAAATAGGAGACTGAGGGCCACACCGAAAGAGCAGGTTTTCTTTTTTTTTTTTTTAATTTATACATACAAGCTGGGGCACAGGCTAGAGGAGTGGGGCGGCGAGAGGGTTCACCAGAGGCAGAGTGGGGAGCAGAACAGGCAGATCAGAAGTACACTGCTGAGGGGAGCAGCGGGCGAGGCAGGAGAGGTCTGCCGCACCATGTGGGATCCTCCCTGGCCGGGCGTCGAACTCGCGTCGCCGCTGCCGACAGCTCCACAGCGCAGCGCTCAACCGCTGCGCCACCGGGGAGGCCCGAAAGAGCGGTTTTTCTCCTCAAATATGTACCTACTATTCATATTGTGCAGGGCAGGAGGCCAAAGAGCTATGTCAAAACTCTTAGAAAGCAGAATGGCTATTCCTTTATTTTCTTAGGTGCTGAGCTACCAAAATATCCAGGCTCTCAGCTGAATTCTGCATTCCCAGAATGCTCTTGTCACAGGCACAGGCACAGGCTGAGAGTCACCCAAATGCTGGCGAGGCTTTTCCAGCTCAGGTCTCAGTTACAGTTAGACATCCCGGGGCTCAGCAGCCCCTCCCCACCAGCCTTCAGAACAGAAGATGAAGGCTTCCGGGGTCAAAAAATAAATCTGGAGAATCTTATTTTTTCATATATAATTTTTAACATTTAATATAAAGTTCCATAAAGTGTAGAAAGAAGGGTTCACATGACATAGTGAAAAAGAAAACATTGTAAGAGAATTTGGAAACACATAATAAATATGTTGAAGTTAGTAGATGAGAATTTTAAGTATAATTCATGAATTTAGTAAAAAAAAGAGGAAAGAAGACAGAAAACAGTGAAGATGAAAAGAATTTTACATAGAATTGTAAATATATTAAAGATATCAAAGTAACACTTGTCAACTGAAACAAAACATCTATGGTTAAGAGGTGAATAAGTTCTTTAAAAGAATTATATAGAACTCAAGACAGAAATAGTGATTTAGAGGAGTCCAATAGAGGAGAGAAGAGGAAAAAAGGAGAAGGAAGAAGAGGAGGAAGAGAAAGAGAGACAGAACAGTGAAGTTATATTTGAAGAGATAATGGTTGAGAATTTTTTAAAAAATGGATGAATGCTATAATTCACATTTTCAAGAAGCTCAGAGAATACCAAGGGAGATAAAAACACCCCAACACCTTGTAAAGTTGATAAAAAAAGCAAAAGAGGAATATCGTTGTTTAATAAAAATTTAAAAAAAAAGAAGGCCTAAAAATGGAGAGAAAGGGCAAGTAAAGTAGGTGAGTCCATTAAAAGTCAAGGGCAGAGATGAACCCAACATGTCAGCAATGGCATTTACAGTAAATGGATTAGCTACTTCAATTAAAAGCCAATTAAGATAAACAAGATTCAAGGAAATGCTCCAAGCAAGATACATACAAGGGCAAAGAAAGTTGAAAATAAAATGATGGAAAAAATATATAATATGGAAATACTGTTAAAACACTCGTTGGATGAGTATCCTTTAGACCAGATGAACAAGAGAAAGAGAGTGGAAGAATAAATCCAAAATATCTCCGGGACCCTGTTCTGCGGGACAAGCCTCTATCAGAGCGGGGACTTCACACCCAGAGAGAGGAGGGGATCGGCAGGGCCTGATGCGTGTGCGGGGCTCGGGGGGGTCAGGCTCTTTGGCATCTGGTCCCAGGGCTGCAGTTAAACAAGTGGACGGGGCAACTCAGGTGAACTGTCTCAGGCTTCATGAAGAAGCTTGTGCTGGAGCCATATGCTCTACAAGACTGTCTCTGAGGAGAACTCATGCTTGTTAGAGTGACGTGTAAAATGTGCTCGCTGCTCTCATAGCTGGAGAGGACAGAGGGAATCAGCACCATTTTACATTTCAAGAGTCCACTTTTACCCCTAAGGACCTGGGAAGCCTGAGGCGGGACAGCCGTCCTCACATGTGGTCACGTCCCCAGAAGTGGAGTTTCCAAGAAATGTAACGGGAGTGAGGAGCAGACTCCTATTGGGAGGAGAATTTCCCAAAGAAGAGAGAGACAGAGACTTCTGGGTGTTGGGGCTTGAAGTCAGGAGGACACAGGGGACGGCGCAGAGCGGGAGGAGCGCCCAGAGCGGCCAGGCCCGAGGCCCACACCCAAGAGACGGGCTGGCCGGGATGTGCCGGCTTAGCCACTTCAGGGCTCCACCCTGGTCTCCTGGGCGCTGCTGTCGGGGCCCGGGGGGAGCAGATGTCATGCGGGGTCTGGGGGTCACCAGGGAGAAACCCACCCAGGGACAGTCACGCGCAGGGTCTCCCTCAACAGCACATCCTTAGGGTGCCACAGACACGGTCGCGACCCCACTGGGCGGGAACATGGGCCAAGAGGGGCCCCTCCGGGTCTCAGAGCCACATCTCTCAGCCCCAGTGCTCATCTCCGTCCTCCCAGGGGCTCCCCCATTTGCATCAGTTTTTCTGCTGCCCCCTGGCAGGGAGGACCATGGAGCCAAGATGTGGGAAACAGCGCGGGCGGGGAGACAGAGGCTGCCAGCACCAGGCCGGGGAAGGCGGCAGTGACGCAGGAAAACGTTTGAGCTGTGGGTTTGTGGGGAAGAAGAAAGCACCTCAAATTCCGGCTAAATTGCAAGTGAAGGGGTTTGGGGGGGTAATTAAAGTTTCTATTGGGGGGGTTTTCTTTAAAGGTGAAATACCTGCCCTCATCATACGCATGGACACACACACAACACCCCTTCCCCCATAATCAGCTGTCTGCCTTAGAGTGTCAGTTCTGTGGACTCCTTTCTAGAAATATGACTTCCACTGGCAGACATACCTGCTCACACATCACACATTCACCCTTCACATGCTCTTCAAACTCTCTCTCTCTCTCTCTCTCTCTCTCTCTCTCTCTCTCTCTCTCTCTCTCTCTCGTCCTTAGGCTGAAGGAGCCGAAACCCAGAATCCTCCTGGGGAGAGACAGTAGTGGGAGCAGGAAGGAATCTCAGAGACGCAGCCCCAGGAAGTCCCTCAGTCATAACCCATTACAGGAGAACTGGGAAGTCGTCAGACATTTTCTTTGTGTTGAGGTGCTATTGGGGAGGGCAGACACAGATGCTGGTCAGTCTGAGAACAAACATTGAATCTGGGCAACATCTCACAGCTGACCTGAGAAGCAGAGCCCCCAAGGAGACAAATGAACATCCACCACCACTAAAGGTCACATTGGGTCAGGACCAAGTGGTTAATAGAGAGATGTTGCCCCTGCACCCCCAGGGCTCACCCCCAAGCCTGAGACTGCCCCGGGGTCTTTGCTGCTCTCGGGGAGGGGGGCGGCTCCGCTTACCTTGGGCGCTCGCGAGGACAGCGGCGAGGAGAAAGCCAAGTCCTGGCAGAAAGCCGCGTCCACTCATGGTTGTTCTCATCCTCATGTTATTGGGCCTCAGTGTCCACAATATGCAAAGAACCCTCAGTCCTTAATGGGGCTCCCACGCCCCGAAGGGGCTCATATAGTCCCACCCCCTGACCTTGCTGTCTTCCGAGAGCCAATAGGCCCCTGCTGAACGTCGCCCCTGCATCAGACACCCCATAAATGGAAACTTCCTGAGGTTCAAACACCAATTAGATGCTCTATCTGAAATATCTCCTTATATGAGCGGCGAGGGTTTGTGACGTCAGGTGTCCTCTGCCCCTAAGTGGGCGCAGAAAAGCTAAATTAGAGAAAGGTGGGTGCCCGCCTTCCCTCCACCCAGGGGTCTGCTCAGTGACTGGGTCAGCTCAGCTGCTGGGCTGGGCCAGGCGGCCTGATGGTTCTGGTCAGCTCTACCCCAGCTCGGGCCCAGGTGAAGATGATCTTTGTTTAATGAAGTCTACGCCTCCTGGTCTACGGCCCAACATGTTGTGGCTGCAAAGAGACAAGAAGCATCTAAGATAAGAACAAAACGTCAGGTGAGTAGAAAACTGGTTTACAGTGAAAAGTTCTTGGTGGGAAAATATTGAGATTGGAATTAAGGGAACACAATCACTAGCCTTATAGGTGGGGCCTCTCTTTCTGCTTCTGATTGGGAAGAGAGAGCTTCACAAAATCTGGGGCTTCTCATGCAACTGGTATAGAGTCTGACTTCCTTCCTTCACTTCTAACAACTTCTTTGCCCCCAAAACTACCTTGACCAGTACAGACACATCACCAGGAATTAAATGATACTTCCCTGGGACATGGTAGGACACACATTATAACATAATGACAAAATTCGCCCCCATTTCACACTGTGGCATCTGCACCGACAGCCCAGTCTGTACTGGTTAGTGAGGGGGTGCCCTTCTGTTCCTGGGTCCTCATTGTCGACATTTCAGCCCCTCTGCCTCCCCTTCCTACTTTCATTTTCATCGGAGCCACTAAGTCGACTTTCCCATTCTCTTCTGCCCTCCTTGAGGCCAAGCATGATGGCGTCACCGCGGTGCTTGGAAATGGAATCCGTTGGACACAAGTTGCCTTAGCTTATCCTTGCTGCCAATAAAAAACTTCATCATTTTATCACTTATTAAAATACAAATGACAAGTGTCACTGTGTCTCTGTAACTTGTATGTATTCATACATTTCTGTATGTGTCATCTATGGATTAGAATGCATATGATTTCACATACACCTGCTTATCTCACACCCACAAACGCACACCCCCCCCACATCTATGGAGGCCACTTCCATTCAGTTAACACCTTGATCATGGCCCATGATGATCGTTTCTTTTTTGTGGTGGAGCAGCTAAGATCCTGTTTCTGAGCAACTTTGAAATTATAATATAGTTTGATGTCTATAATCGCCACACTGTGCATAGATCTCCTGGCCCAATTTACCTGGTTGTTACAATTCCTGCCCTTAAAAGGCCTCTCTCCATTAACCCATCCTCATCCCTGGTAATCTCTACCCTTTGTTTATACGTGTTCGTTTTATATTTTAGAATCTGGGTACTAGTGATATCATGCAGCATCTGCCTTTCTCTGTCCACCTTATCTCAATTAGCATAAAGCCTCCCTGAGTCTCCCCACTGCGTGCAGTGCTGTCTGTGGGGTTTCCGTGACCCCACCATGTCTAACTGTTTTCAGTTCCTATATATTAAAATTAACACTATAGTGTCTTTTGATTCAAAATGTACACTTTGGGGTGTTTAACGCTTGTGCTTTCATTCTCATTCTAGTTATAGTGTTTATGCATGAGCCAAGTTCTTCATTTTAATAAATTAATAAATGCAGTGTATCAAGATTTTCTCTTACACTTATCACTTCTTATGTATTTTAAAGAGAACACTTAAGGGCCTCCCTGGTGGCACAAAAGGTTAAGTCTTAGCACTATGAAACTATCCGCAACCACTGCAGCACAAGTTCAATCCCCAGCCAGGGAGTTTCCCACATGGCGTAGCAGACCTCACCTGTCTCCCCTCTGCTCCCTTCAGCAGTGAATTTCAATCGATCTGCCTGTTCTGCTCCCCAGTCTGTCTCTGGTGAGTCCTCTCCCCCTAGCACCTCTGGCCTACACCCCAGCTTATATGCATAAATAAAACCTTTTTAAAAAATAAAGAGAACATTTTACCCTATTTTGATTCCTCCAGTCACGAGACCTAGGAGTAACTTGATCACCTTTTAAAAAGAAACTGAGGTGACTTGAAGCTGGTTCTCCATCCCGTGAGAAACAGTCCACTTGCAGACAGAATTTCATTGTTCGACCTGCCTGCTTGCCTCCCTCTAGCCATACCCCTCCTCCCACACAACTCTCTTCATTCAACTACAGGTAATAGGTGAGGATGATAGGGGATGGGACGCTTGCAGGAAATGCAGCTACTTAAAAAGGGTTTGTAATGGTGAGGTTTGATTGTCAGGTGCTTAAATAATTGTAGTCAGAGCAGGGGATAGGGAAGAGTTGTTCATGCAAAAGGATGGAAACCTCAGGACTATGAACACCAGGATGTGCAATTTGATGGAGAAAGGGGATGGGGAATGTTGGAGAATGACTAGAAAAGAGAAAAGGCCTTGTAGGGAATAGACTTTTGATACAGATATTCCATAAACCTGTGGGCATAATTAGAAGAGCTGCAACCACTTCCCTCCAACCTGACCAAACCCCTTCACTTTGATCTTGCTCCTTGGTTCTAGCAAGAGGTGTGGGATGTTTTCGAATATTCATTTAGGTGTTTCCAAGTATCCTTTACTGAGGAAACAGTTCAGGGCCAGATTTCAGGGTTTTGTACTTTTCCAGAATGTGTGGCAGTCTCCGCACCTAGAGGAGGCAGGAGTGTTGGATGAGGGATGTGACACTCAGATATTCCAACTGAGATTTCACGGGGGCAGGGGTGTGATTGGAGACTGAATTCCCCAAGGCCCGTGGGGTGAATGTAATTAGATTCTTAACAGTGGTCCTTGAAGCTCAAGGTGTTTCTTAGGAAGATTTCCCTTTCGCATCAGGCCCAAGGAAAAACTCTGCAGTAATAAAGAAGACCTTGGGCACAAAATGGAAGAGAGGAGAATACAGGGGACCATGGAGAGGGATCACGGGTGAATTGGTGGTGGGCTGCCCAAGGGGAATACAAAATGTAAAAGACATAAATAACAATAAAAAAGTAAAAAAATAATAATAATAATAAAGAAGACCAAATTCTCATTTACTTGGGAAACAATATTACAGAGGAGTCTTTGAAGAATTACTTGATCCAAAAATGGCGCTACATGGTGCTAAGCTCAACGTCATCATACCCAGGGTCTTCTGGCCTCAGGGCCAATGGGAGGCTGCTGTCCCCCACGCCAGAGATGACAGCTGCCCCAGGACACTGCAGAGAGAGACCTGCAAGGTGAAGGAGAATCTGGTTTCAGTGGTGACAGCAGCAGTGTCCTTTAGTAGAAAGACAAGTGCAAAAAGGCTAAGAGTATCTGTGCGGCCTGTCATCTGTATGAAAGGCTACAGCTGCTTCATCCCCTCAGTTACTCTGTGCAAGTCAGGTCTTGCTCTTGACAAATGAAAATCAATGATGAGAACTGAAGAAGACACATGAATACTCTCTTCCATACCCACGTGGTCTGATTTCATAAGGAACAGGCGCAGGAGGTGACTCCCCCAGATTCATTAGCACCCTAACACTACTCCAAGCCTGACCCAGATGTCCTCAGGAGAGCAATGTGGGTTCGTCAGAGGACAAAAGGGGGCAGCTCAACCAAATCCCACAGCCCCCTGCTCCCCAGGCCCCACGTGTCACACGTAAGCGCAGCCCCAGCCCTAAGGAAGGAGGATCTTCCTCTGTCAACTGAAACAACGCGAGAAAATTGTCTTAGTTTCATTCTACAGCTGAATTTTATGACTCTATTTAAGGCCTTTGAACATCTGCGTTAACAGTGGGCAAGGGCAAGTTTAAATATTAAGTTACATGGTTCCCCAAAACAAATATTTCTAGCTTACAAATTTAATTGATTATTATCAAACCTTTCCAGGTTACTTCTCACAATCTGAAATAGTTCCCAAATTTATTGTTATAACATATCTCAATTTGGGGTGTTGAAAAAAAAAACCAATAAAGGCTCTGACACACGTACAGGAATGGCTACGTCAAGATGAAGGAGGAAATGGCCGTGAGAACACAGCAGTTTCTCCTCTCAGAGATGACACAGACAACATGGCGGAGACACCGCATCCGGGTCTAGAGGGCCCCAGACACAGATTGTCAAGAAAAATGACTTATGATGGGTCCAAACTTATGACTTATGATCGTCCCCCTGACAGGGAGATGAGGCCACTGGAGGCACAGCTGACCGCTCACCTGGCTGGGGTCCCCCAGCAGCACCTTCTTCTTCTGGGAAAGAACAATTCCCACTCATTCCAGGGGAAGAAGGACTTTCAGGAACAGGACACTCTGCGACATCATCGTAACCGTCTCCCGGGGCCCTGACGTGCTGCCCCGGAGGCTCTGGAAATGCAAAGGACGGAGGCTGGACTGAGGGTGCCCAGGCCCTCTGCTGCGGACAGTCCAGCGGGGGTGAGCTCGGGATTTGGGCTGCCTCTGGGCATGTGTGTGATCGCAGCATTCTCAGAAATTATTTATTTCTTCTAAATGACCTAGCACACTTTCCTAACTTGGCCTCCCATCACATAGCGCACCAACAAAAGCTATGGTAATATGAATTCAGGTAGCGCAGTCAAGCACATGCTACAGAGCGTGACACAGAATGTGCACAAATCGGTGCCTTGGGATGAATCGGGACAAAGAGATTCCAGCTGCCCACGTGCCTCCGAGTCTGTGGGGAACACAGAGCAGGCAGCAGAGGAACTGGGGTACCTGTCACTCAGAGACAGGCAATCCCAGCAGCCCCCACCGCTGGGGGCCTGGGTTTCAATCCCCTGAAGGCCGCGTTGATCTCAGGATCCAATTTCCAGGATCCCTCTGGAACGTCTCACCCCAGAGCCACGTGCCTTCACTGTCTGGGCGCATCCAAGAGGAACATTCTCCTCTGTTAAGTCCCTTGTCGATAGGACATTCTGGCAGCTGATAAGCACAAGAGCCAGAGTCCATGGATGCCGGGACTTAGCAAAGTCAGTATTTTGGGTCTCAATATGTACATGACCCACTAGGGTCGTATCATCTCAAGTGGAAACCACACGTCCCAAGGCTCACCATGGAAATTCTGATTATGTCACTTCAGATGTTACTGAAAAAAATGGCCTTTGAGTCGATACTAATTAGTAGAAAGTCTGTAACTGATCAGAAGTAGAGTGGATACAGAGAAATGGGTCGAATCTTTTCTTACTGAGGTCACAGAGCGGGCAGAGAGAGCAAACGGTGCTAGTGAATGAGACAAAAAAGACTCCTCCAGTTCTCATGAGAAACATTCTCCTCAGATAAGATCCTCACATCACCCCACCACCCAGGGAAGTCCCGTCTCTCCCACCTGGGGCAGATCCGGGGCCTCCCTGCTCCTCATCGCCCCCCGTGTAATACGGCAGCTTCGTCACTGAGCCATCAGACAGGCTTCCTGGTGGGGAGGAGAACATCACACACAGAAAACACTTACCAAGGTCGGAGGCCCAATGACCAGGTGCAGAAGAAACCTGGAGGCTTCGGAGCTGCAGGAGAGGGCGGGGAGCTCCTGCCGGGGCGGGGGCTGAGGGGCTGGGTCTGCACCGGGGAAGGGACCCACGGCCAGCGCAGGGACCGCGGGGAGGGCAGGGGCACACCTGGGCTGTCCAAAAGGTCCTCGTCTGGCTTCGCGTAGTTGTCAATCTCCTGGTACAAGGCCTCGTCGATGGCATCTTCAAGAGCAGGGGAGGCTGCGGGGCGCGGCACGTCAGAGACTGCCCCGGAGACGGTCCCTACACGGACA
The DNA here is from genome assembly GCA_004024925.1 of Scalopus aquaticus. NCBI lineage: Eukaryota > Metazoa > Chordata > Mammalia > Eulipotyphla > Talpidae > Scalopus > Scalopus aquaticus. The sequence continues at coordinate 12,143 of PVIJ01023869.1, forward strand.
GGCGAAAAGCCTGGTGCTCGCCAGTGCCCGCCCCCGGGGTGGCCCTATGGGCTGCCAGGGCCCAAGCTAGCTTTGTGGGACAGAGCAGCTTTCCTGACACTGCCTGGGACCCTCGACTCCATCCCACTGACTTTGCTTCCACAGAAAGTCATAATTTTTGAGAGGTTTTACATTCAAGAATTTTTTACATCCTAGAATTCAGTTGATCAAATCTTGAGGCTACTGCTGAGAAGGTGCTGTTTGCCAGACTGTGAGGGGGAGACAACACGGGGGCACTTTTCTTGAAGTCACAACTGGCTCAACAGCCTTCCCACAATGCCCTTCAGCATCCCCACGGCCACCTCGGAGCTCTGCTCTCCCTCGGTGCAACTGAACCCCCAGGACGACCAGGACCAGGAAGAGCAGGGCCCCCAAGACGATGCAGAGGATCCCGGGGAGGGAGAAGACGCCGGGGCCGGGGGCCGCGTCCGACCTGCTCCCTGCGGACAGAGCAGGTTTAAGGGAGATATGAGCGTGGCCGGGAGAGCCCTCCCGCCCTCTGCGCCTTGTGCACCGAGTCCTCCAGACCACGAAGTTAGCACTCAGATCAATGCCTGGGCCTGAACCCCAAGATATGACCACCCCAATCCTGCCCTGAGGTGTGGCTACTGTCTCCCGCAGCTGGATCTAAGGGATCTCTCTAAGTGAAAATGGATAAAAGTTGGGAGCACGGCAGCTGCCAGCGGCCCGAGCAAGGGACTTTCCTGACCGATACAGTTAATTTCCCAGAAACATGCAGATTCCTGCCGGTCCCTGAACACGTGGTGTCTCCTCATTCTCCCGACTCCCCGCAGAACCACTTACTTGCAGGGCTGGTGGGGACTGTGGTCCTGGCACCTGGAGAGAAGAACAGGGGAGAAGGGGGTCAACTACTGAGCAGGGGGGCGGCCCCAAGGTCTCACCCACCCTCTCTGGCACCTTGTTCTCCCCCATCTCCCGGGATCAGGCGCAGCCGCCAGGCGCCAAGCCCAGAGCACAGGTGAGCCCAGGAAGAGCTTCTGGACGGGATCCCCCACCCATGGCGGGGCGAGCCACTCACCCGAGCACCGCACCCCCGCGTCCTGCTCGTGCTTGCAGTCGCTCTGCCCCCAGCGCTCGGCCGCGCAGGCCCACAGCGAGGCCTCCCCGCCCCGGCACCGCACCTCGTCCAGCCAGACGCTGCCGCTGCCAGGCCCGAAGGCCGCCGCCCGCGGGGCGTCCAGCGCCGCCCCGCAGCCCAGCTGCCTGCAC
>PVIJ01023870.1:0-13406 GCA_004024925.1 Scalopus aquaticus
TTTTTTTGCTTTTAATTTGTATTATTTGCAGTTTAATACATATAGTTACTTGCATACATGTAATTAAAAGTCCACTAAAATATGTTTATTATGTATAGACAATGCAAAATCAAAAGGAAAAAAGCCCATTAAATTTTAAGCTACTGTGACTTTCCTTGAATATTTTCAGGAATATTAATATATCCTTTGCCTACATTTTCAGAAAGCTGAATATATAAACCCTATAACTCCTTTCAAAGTAAAATAACATTGATTCTATCAATTTAGGCAAGTTTTTATAAATGTTAGGACTTTCAATTCCAAGCAAATTTTGCACCAATTATATGTTTCTGATAGTTTCATTCACAATGGCACATCATGTGCACAAATTAGGTTTATGCAAAAAAAAAATTGTATGCTTCTAAATGATCTAACTGAGCTTACCTTTATGACATGAAATTTTCTTTTTTTTTTTAAAGGTTATCACTAGACATTTGTACCAAGTACCTTTAAATTCATTAAGTATGTACACAGAAACCATTTTTAATATGCTTTGGATTTCAAATTTTATGAGCTATGCCCAACATTTATAAGTTTAAGCCTAATAAAATGGACACTTTTTCTGAAATCATTTTCAAGGTTGTCTCTGGTCACGAGAACTACTCCAGAGTTTTCTATGGTGAAGTCCTGAATGCCAAAAGGTGGTTAGAGAGATAAGCCCTAAGAAAATGCCAAAGATCTAAGCTTCTTTTAATTTCTTTAGTTGAAAATTAGATAATCAATCAGTATTTGCAAAATGGGCACAATATCATTAAACAAGAAATAAATATAAATCTCTTTCTAAGCAAGAGATCATTCATAATATAATTCCTTTAGATCTATTATCAGTCAAGAAAGAGTATCTTTTTATGTTTGCTTGCTACACATTAATAAAAACTAAAAGCATTTCATAGTGTATCTGTAGGTAACATCACTTGGAATCTTTTATGTTCATATTTGATCATTCATTTCTGTCTATTTCAATTAACTAATGCCCATAATTGAAACATTAAGTGAAAATCAAGGAAGACTATGCAAGTTTCATTAATGATTGCATGTAATACTGACACAGGACAGTGATTTACTCGAGAAAAAAGCCATGAAAGATAAAATAATAAAACAATACTAAGAACAAATTAAACTTTTTTTTTTGAAAAAAAGAAGATGCATTTATGCATACAGGAGTTGGGGTGTAGACCAGAGGTGCAGGGGGCAAGAGTATTCCCCAGAGACAGAGTGGGGAGCAGTACAGGCAGATTGACTGAAATACACTACAGAGGGGAGCAGCGGGGAGACAGGAGAAGTCTGCTGCGCCATGTGGGAAGCTCCCTGGCCGGGGATCCAATTCATGCTTTAGTGGCTGCAATAGGTTTATAGTGCTGAGCCTTAACTCCTTGCACACCAGTTATGCACCACCACATAACTAATCTTATAGGACTTTTACTTGGCTTTCATGTTACAGATGAGAAAAACAAGTTCTGGAAGAGGCAAGATCCTTGATTCCTACTCTAGGGAGTGCCCACAATAGTTCCTGAAAAGAGTTTTCTCTTCACAACATCACTGCGAACTATTTCACAGCAGCCTTGTTACTGCTGATCAGTAGCTGATCATTTCCTTTTCTAGCTACCTCTTGTCTAGATTTATGTTGAAAAATTTCTAAATTATCTCCAAAAGCAGTATGCCTCTCTCCAAGACTTTACGTGGAAAATGCTAGCTAAAAACAGAGGAAAACATTTTAAAAAGTAAGCCAATTAATTCAAACTTAAAGATTATATAACTGAAAAATGAACCCATTCCTTCTTATAAAAGCATCTGTAACAAACAGTAATTTTCCACATTCCATAAGATTTTTTAATTAAGTGCAGTTTAGGCAAATATTCAGCATATTATAATTAAGGTTTAATTTTGTGAGCGTGAGCAAAATGTATAATTTGTTCCTTATCAAGTTAGATGCATTCTTCTGAATATAATTTGTTTTACTCTTGTTCATATGTTAAGTTTATGTACCATCAATAAATTTCTACAAAGGTGATAAATATGATTATGCCAGAGATTTTTCCAACAAACACTCTTCACCTTGAAATATGATGAATTGATATATGGCCATCATAAAATGTCCAAACTAATGCAGTCAATTCATTGATGTGGTCAGAGTGTTCTTTCCATGATGGACACACTCTAACAATGTAATGCTTCATTTGCTCACTAGTAACTCAGTCAACTTTCTTTAAAAAGTGACTTTCAGGAGATACATAGGAAGGCACTCATACACAGCTCTCCTTCCTTTATACTACCCTTTCTCATGTCTTTGTTCCCTCGACGGTACACAGGTATCCTAAAATTAACTATTATACTTAGAGAATAAAATACAAATTTTGTAAACAAAATTTTTTGAAAAAAAACTAATAATTGAGCCTATTCAATATCAAAAATTTTGTCTTTTCAAGTCATTTTTCTGGACACAATAGTAGAAACAGAAAAAAAACAAGATACTATTATGGCTATCTCAAATTTCTTATAATTTAGTTAGATAAATAAAACTTATACAAATAAGAAAGACAAAATATACACACATTCATTTATTTCTCTGAAAATTTATTGAACACTCACTTTGCAGTACTTTTTTTTTTTTAAGATTCTTTCATCTATGCATACAAGCTGGGGTACAGGCCAGAGGCTTGGGGATGCCAGGGGGCTCACCAGAGACAGAGTGGGGAGCAGAACAGGCAGATCAGAAATACACTGCTGAGGGGAGCAGCGGGCAAGGCAGGAGAGGTCTGCCGCACCATGTGGGATTCTCCCCGGCTAGGTGTCAAACTTGCATCGCTGGCTGTTTCTGCCAACAGCGCTCAACCTCTGCGCCACCAGGGAGGCCCTGGAGCTGTTTTAAGTAGTGGGGATATAGTGGCAGATATATTTTGTTTTCTTTTTCTTTTCTTTTATTTTTTGCATTGAAGAACTGGGGTGTAGCTCAGAGGTGCAGGGATTGAGGGGAATCACCAGAGACAGAGTGGGGAGCAGAACAGGCAGATCAGAAATACACTGCTGAGGGGAGCAGCAGGTAAGACAGGAGAGGTCTGCTGCCATGTGGGTCAGCTCCCTGGCCAGGGATTGAACTTAGGCCATAGTGATGATAATGCTGATACTCAACCCCTAGGGCAGCAGGGAGGCCCCAGATATCTTTTCTGATTTCATGAAGATTCTTCCTAATGGCGTATGCTAAATGACACAAAGCAAATGAGCAAAGCATGTAAGAGGACAGACAGCTGTTGGGCTTGCAACTCTTGCTTGGTGATGAAAGGTCTCTATAATGAGCAGACGTCTGATCGGAGATTTAGAGACAGCGCGGGAATGAGCTTTGTAAGCATCTGCTGGATATTTTATCCAGGAGGGAACAGCAACATTTAACCCTCAGGCAGACTTAAACTTGTCTTATTAAGGACCCCTCAAGACTTGAAGGGTATAGAAAGTGGGAATAAGTGAGTGACAGCAGATGTCAGGGGTCATATAACATCAGGAAATCCAAATTCAGAAGCACTGTTTGTTTAATAATAAGGAATTATTTGAGTTATGATTTATCTAAAGGATGGTGTGTAGTGTTGCTAAACTTAAAAATTAGGATTACTACAGAGAAAGTGCAAGAAAATTACAGATCAAAACATTGAGTGTTATCTTTAGATGCTAGATTATGAATGATGGCTATTATATTATTTTTGACCCTTTCATTTTTCTAAAAATTAATTTCTATGATTTTAAAAAGTAAGCTTGTTAGGGGTATAAAATAGAGTAGACCCAACTCTAGCTGTATTTAAATCTGAAGTGTTTCCCTAAACACAACTTCCTTTACTGTATCATGGGCATTCTGAGACATGTAAAGGATGTGAAGGCATAAAGAGAATTGGCTAATGACAGTATAAACAGTAAAGACTGAATTTGGAAGGATAGATGATCTAGGTGAACTGTGACCTTGGACTAGATAGTGGTAATATTGTTGCTAATTTTTCAAACTTGTAAAGGTTTTCAGGGAACAAAGATTAAATTTGTTTTAAAATGATACATAGATTTACTCATCATGCAAATCCTAGGACAAGGTGCTAAGAACAACATAACCCAAGAGGATAAAGAAATGAAATCATGCTGTCAGCTGGGCTTATCCTAGCACATGTGAATTTCACAAAAATTGGTACAAATTCTGTTTTTTAAAATAGTATATAAATATGTTTACATGAACTAATGCACATTTACCCAGTTTTTGATTTAAACAATTATATCACATTCCCCCAGAATTTTTGGATACATAGACTAAATAACTAAAAGCTATTGGGGAAATAAAATTCCCCATGGCTATTTTAGAAAATATATAATGCATGTTTATTTTTTGTGAAATAGGTAAATAGGTTAAAGCTCTCACAGTTGATATTTCATTATAGATACTCAACATGAACATTGCTTCCGTGCACAAAAATTCATCTGTTGTTTATTTTGCAGAATTATTTATAGAATATTACATATAGCATAGGAACAGATTACTTTTGTAAATACTGTTAGCCCTTGGAAAAAATAGCATGTGTCCTTCCGCTATATGCACTTTTCCTTTATATCATAGAGTTAAATCCCTCAGATTTTCTCAATAACTTGTTTTGATTATATTCAATTAGAGTGCTGTTTTTTGAGTTTTAACTTCCATTTTCTTTCCTGGCATCTTTGGTCCTAAATCTGAAATATAGCTCTAAGTAAGATTCTGATTCAACTTAAATATTTACATAAGTGCAGGAAACTTTTAAAGCATATAAGAAATCATTTTATAGACTTCCAGGAAATAGAAGACACTTTTTTTACAAGAGAGAGATTCATCATATCAAAATGATAAAGCAAATATCCACCTTTTCAGTTTTCTGATTGATTCAGACATTAGACATATTTTTCTTAAGATGTGTTTTCCTAGAGGATAGAGAGACAACAGGCATGTAAGAGTCTCACATTAGCAGGTGCAGCCAGCACTGGGTTAGGAGCATATGTGGAGGGAACTGCAGGACAGTGGAACCACTGCAGGAGTTGCAGTGCCACCAAAGTCACACAGCTGCCACCCTCCTCCTTAGCAGGTCTCTTTTGTGGTTCCCCACGCCTGCCTTTCCGCTTCTCCCATAGCTTTCAGTCTTCCTCCTTCATGCTTCGTGTCAACACTCCCTTCTTCTCTGGACCTTAGTTTCACTTATAATCCCTGAAAGTGTCCTTGTCTTTTCCAACACTAGTTCCTCTTACAAAAGCTCACCAGGAAGGCACAGCAGTTGAGCGTTGCTTTGTGGATCAGTCGGCAGCGCGTGATGCGAGTTCGATGCCCAGCCAGGGAGAGTCCCACATGGGACCTTTCCTGCCTCACCCGCTGCTCCCCTCAGCAGTGTATTTCTGATCCGCCTGTTCTGCTCCCCACTCTGTCTCTGGTGAACCCTCTCGCTGCCCCACGCCTCTGGCCTGTACCCCACTTGTATGTATAAGTAAATAAATCTTAAAAAAAAAAAAGCTCATCAGGAAAAGTGATCATACACACTTATTTATTTTTGCTTAGGAGAACTTGGGTGTAGGCCAGAGTGCAGGGATAAGAGGATCCCCCGGAGACAGAGTGGGGAGTGGAACAGGCAGATTTACTGAAATACACTGCTGATGGGAGCAGCTAGAGAGACAGGAGAGGTCTGCTGTGCCATATATGGGTCAGCTCCCTGGCAGGGATCGAACTCAGGCTGTAGCAGTGATGACACTGAGACTTAACCCCTAAGCCACCAGGGAGGCCCAGCTACTCTATTTCTTCAGGACACTATGTCTCTATACATAAAAATCCTCACCCACTGACCAATATTATTATTTTATTTGCTTTCCAAGTTTAGATTAAAAAATATCACCTAGTCATAATCTAAATCACGACAACAAGTAGAAATAGGTTTTTGAATAGGAGATGAGTCAAAAAGCTAAAAATAACATTTTGACTAATAACTTTTTAAATTCCATTTTATTCCTATAAATTTGACATATAAAACTGTAAGGTATTTAAAGTCTGCATTTGGTGATTTGACAAAGGATTTCTTCCTCATGTCTTGTTTAATAAAATATCCATTACCTTTTCTTCTCCTTTATCTTTTCTTTGGATGACATTATGTAAGTTTACCTCTTAGCGGCTTTCAATTACAGATGACGACCTTATCATCTTTAGCCACCGTGCTCTAGTCTAGAGCCTCAGGCCTTATTCATTTCAGAGCTGAAAATTTGTACACTTAGGTACAGATTTGAAAAGCATTTCTTAACGCCAGTCGTAATGCCTATGGGTTATTAGAACATCTATAGAATTATGAGTTGTAAAATGTGGTAGCATTATATTCAATTTCTACAACCAGTCCTTGACATCAGGGAAGGTCAGGTGTTTGTAAGTCTTTTCTGATCTAAGTGGTGTCAAATAGTGTCATATCTATGGAAAAACCATGAATGAGATTATTTAAGTTTAAATGCATGCTAGGAAAAATGCATAGACATTTTTTAGCACAAAAAATGAAGAAATGATATTGAGTGCTGAGGTGAACACTGAGTCTAGAAGTTGCAGAAAAGTCAGTGATATACACTAGAGATAAAGTCTATTAAGAAATGTATGATATCAATCCCTAAAAATCAGGTACAACATTGAAGAAGGTGAAATCTGCTTTCTTCAGGGCTAGCAAAATCAAACACATTCATACGAGTTACCAGGTAGATAACACATTGCTCTAGGATTATATGTGAGCATCTGAGACCAGTATCTGATAGCAGCATGAAATGTTCGATGGTAAAGTTTAATATTTAACAAAATTATATGTTTGACTGGTTACATAAATCCATCATATTTATTTCACATAACAGACATGTCTGATAATATAAATGTCATTGGTTTCAATAACTTATTTTGATACAACATCCATCACAGTAAAGTATTAATGGCAAAAGCAGAATTCTTGTAATATATTCTAGAACTGGAATGATGTAATTCAGAGAAAAGTGCTTTGTAGTAAAGAAACATACCCATCTATTGCTCCAAGTTAATATGATTTGACACACCTGAGAGAGAAAAGTACTGAAACTGACAGCTAAGTAAGTCTTCAACAAAATCTGACAATATCCCTTGTCTGATTTTCCTTCATTACTTTTAAATTATTCAGGAAATGTAACTTAATCATTTAATCACAAATAGATGGTTTTTATGGCTAACATAACACAGAATCAAAGAAATAGTTACCCCACTGGAGTCAGTCTACCTTACCATTATGTCAATACTTCGACTTTACCAATATTGTGACTATAAACATACACACACACACACACACACACAGACACACACACACACAGAGACACATACACACACATAAATACTATAATGCACAAATAGTATGTATTGTATAATTTATAAATACTATAGATAGCATAATATATAAATACAATAAACACACATATATAAATACAATTTTTATAAAGGAAATCAAGTGATATTTTAGGAACCATGCCTTTTCTTTCCTCTATTCTAATGCTTGATATTTTGGGCCTTGCTGATCTGGAGAAATAGCCCCGTCACACTTACCAAATGCTCACACAAACACAAACGCTTACCGTTAGTGCATCTTTCATATAGAAATTAACCAATTCAGGCCTCCCTGGTGGCGCAGCGGTTAAGCGCTGCGCTGCGGAGCTGTCTGCAGCAGCGATGCCCAACTGGGGAGAATCCCACATGGCGCGGCAGCCCTCTCCTGCCTCGCCTGCTGCTCCCCTCAGCAGTGTGTTTCTGATCTGCCTGTTCTGCTCCCCGCTCTGTCTCTGGTGAACCCTCTCGCTGCCCCACGCCTCTAGCCTGTAACCCCAGCTTGCATGTATAAATAAAAAATAAATCTTTAAAATAAATAAATAAATAAATAAATCTTAAAAAAAAGTAAATTAACCAATTCAGAGAGTGTACTTCCGACTACCTTCTTTATGGGGTTGTCAAACTTGGGCCATTATTCATCTGGGGCCAGGGATTAGACATTTAAAGATAGTCCCTATTCCTTAAGGCCTTAGCACAATCCTAAACTTGCTTACCCTGACACATCCATCCCTTCCCACAAAATCATAAAGGATTCCATAAATGTTGTCCCCCCCCCACCCCACCTCCTCTGATCTCCCCCTCTCCCTTGTTCTACTCATGACCAACCCTGATATTTTCCCATGTGTCTCTGTATGATATGCCACACCTCCTGTCTCTTTCATGCCATACCCGATGAGAACAGATTCAGATACTGCTAAAACAGTCATTTCCATTAAATCTCTTTTTAAAAAGGCCATTTGATGACAACTTTTTTTCTTTTTTGCCATCTAACAGCATTAGAATTAAAGTGACCTTTCTACTATTGATATAATTTTAGTTACAATTTGGATATTCAAACTACAGTCATAAAAATAATTTCAAGGCATTTTAATTTTAATTGGACATAATTTTATTAAAAGCATTAGCCATAAAGCTACAATTTTATAGTTGCAAATGAAGTGACAACAATTTTAGGCTATTTCGTGATGCAGTGAATCACTTCCACTTAAATATATGTCAAATCCTAATTTTATATTATTCTTTGATATGCTCTGAGTTTTCCTATGGAAGGTAAGGTTTTATGTTATATTATCACTGAATATAATTCGTATGATTGCAATGACTGGAGCAACAATGACAAATATGTTGTTTTTAACTTTTTAAATTTTATCTGGAAAAATATTTTCAACCATAGAGAATGGACTGTCTTTTGGTGTGACAATGCTATGCTTATCACTCATAAGGAAAGTTTACATTGATATGTTTAAGTCAATTGGAAGACATGTATGAAATAAAGTCGTGTTCATTCCCTCACATCATTGCTGTGAGCCCCTTCCCCACTGCCTTGGATTCAAATTTGACAATTTTTTCCAGAATCCATAGGTTTGCTTTGTCTTTATTTCACTGGAGAGTAATGGGTTAAAGTAAACAAGAAACTCCTGCCTAACAAGACATGTCATGCCAAGATATAGGTCAGAGAACAGGAGAACCGAAAAGCAGACATGTTAATAAATATCCACTATTCATAAGAGGAGATTCCACAAAGACAGAAAATCCATAGAGGAAAAGAGAAAAATATAGTTCTCGGCAGATTTCTCAATTTTGTATTTTATTTAATCAGCAATAGAAAAAAAATACGGAATGAGCATGACCTGCCAGTTTTTTCTACTAAATCTAAACATTTTAAGTTAACTTCACACAACTATTATCTACAATTAACATTATTTTCTCTATAAATGTTTTTTTTTTACAGTAAAAATACAAGAAGGACATAAAACTAGTGTCTTTGATTACACAACTTTATAGGTTTTATAGAGAAGTAAACTCTCAGGAATTCTCACTGCGGGCTGAGGAGGTGAGAGCACTCTCCGTGCAGTCCTGCTTTCCTCTCCTTCCGCGTGAATCTGCCTGGGTTCTGTTTCAACAGACAAAGCAATGTCATGACTTCCGAAAGCTCATGTGGATAACGTATAGAAGACTGGATGGCTTAAACAACAGAAACTCATTGCTTCAATGTTCTGGAGTTTAGAGGTCCCAGCTCAATGCGTTAACTGGGTGGGTTCCTTCTGATAATCATTAAAGAAGGAACTTGTCCAGATCTTTCTCCTCAGCCTGTAGGTGGCCATCTTCTCTCTGTGTCTTCACATCACTTTTCTCTATTCCTGTCTGTGTCCTTCTCATAAGGATACAAGTCACTTTGGATGAAGACAGTCTTTAATGACCTCATTAATTTAACCACTCTGTAAGTATGTCCAGTTACATTTTAAGGCAATAGGAGTTAGGACTTCAGCAGAGAAATGGAGGGAGAGAGGGAAAAACCTAGTTATAGCAGACAGAGCTACTGAATTTTGGAAATTCTGACCAAGGCAGTCTTACAGAAGCTGAGCTAACAGTGCCATGGAGAATATATTTTTCTCACCTCCAGAGTTCAGTGTGTGGGTGTGTGCAAGAGAAGGAACAGGACAGCACTATTAATGAGGCATCTAGTGCAGACAACAATAGGGCGCCAAAATCACCTTCCCCAATTTCTTTCTAGAGAATACAAACTCTAGTCATGCCATTCACCTATTCCAAATAATTTTCCAATTCCTAAAACTTCCTTCACGATTTCATATCCCTGCCATTATGCAATCCTATTGTATGTATATTTGCTAACATCTTGCTCATTCTTTAATGTCTCCTTCAAAACCTAGCTCTCTCAGGATGTCATTATTCTCAATTCCCTGTTCTGCATTTTCCTCCTCTCCCCTCTGGAGAAGTTACTAGCAACTTCTGTGTGCTATCGCAGTGCCATTCCCTTGCACTTAAGACCATTGATCACATACAGAAGAGCCAGACTTCTCGCCATGGCTAAACAGTACTGCACTATTTGGCTCTGACCATATACTGGATGTCTTCTCCACACTCACACTCCTCAAACCCTCCAGCTAGTCTGCTATTCTCTTTAGTAGAGTAAGGCATGCTTGTTCACCCTGGTATCTTTCTTTCAGAGTACCTGCTGCTTTTGCCCAGTAAATTCTTCCTGAATCTGATCACCTCCCAAATTCATCTTTGTCAGTCACATCTTGCCTTAAATGATTTGACCTCAATGAGTGTTTATTCTCTGACCACCAGTCAAAAGTGAACTCCCAGTTTTCCCTCATGCATAAACTTGCTTCTTTTACTTCATTATACTTTATTCATCTCTAATCATTTCTTATAAATTAATCATTTATTTGTTGATTTCTGTCACTTTTCACACTTGTGTAAACTCCAGGAAAGCAGATGCATAACAGTTCTGTTGCATTTTACCCTAAGGCAACCAAATTGGTACTTGAGATAGATTAAGGGGAATAGATGAAATCATGTAACACCTTTTATTCACATATACATAGCTATATACTAGATACTATAATTTTCATGGAGAATTAGTTTAAGATTCTGGAGCACACGTTCAAAGATATCAATCAGTTCCCTCTTCCAACAATGGCCTGATGCCCCATCAGAGGAAGGCCTTTGGCAAAGGATCCCTTCGATGATACTGCAAATCTCATTCAAGGAGTTCCAGATCGTACCAGCTCCTCCAAGCCTATTCTTTTAAACATGTACTCTATATTAAAAAATTAACTTTAAACATGTACTTCTATATTAAAAATTAACTTTCTGCTTAGGTAGTGATTTCTCATATCTAACTGAAGCCTGGATTTGTACCAGTCTTTTGGAGTGAATCAACATGACAATGGATTATTTGATAACACAGTTCTGGATATAATGTGACTGGCAATTACTTTTATCTTCGATCATTTCATCATCTTGCAGTGCTACAATCACTAATTGTATATGCTTTAATTTTTTTTATTTATGCATTTTTAAAGATTTATTTATTTATGCATACAAGAAAGGGATGTAGGTCAAAGGTGTAGGGGGTTGAGAGGATTCACCAGACACAGAGTGGAGAGTAGAACAGGCGGATCTACTGAAATACACTGCTGAGGGGAGCAGTGAGAGAGACAGGAGAGGTCTGCAGCACCATGTGGGTTATCTCCTTGGCTGGGATCAAACTCATGTTGTTGCAGTGGCTGGTGATAGCTTGATAGCGCTGAGACTTGAACCCTTGTGTTACCAGGAAGACCCCTAGAAACTGTAAGTTTTACAATGTATGTGATTTAGCACTGGGCACAGTATAAAGAGTGACTGTGAAGAAAACTGGTAAAACAAAGACCGGACCATGAAGAGTCTTGCATGATATATAAGGGCAGTATAAATGTATCACTAGAATTACCTATTGTTCCACAAACACAAGGAGTGCTCTGCGATAAGGTTGGAGAATTCGATTTAAGGCATAATCATACCTTGAGACATTTATGTCAAGTTTCAATATTCATTAGCTTTAAGAAGATCCATATTGTTGTGAAATAAAATGTGGTGATAATTAAACTCTCAGTGAGCTACAACACAGCATCTTTTACTGTAGAAGGAAAACTCATTGCATACAGGAAACTCCCTTTTGCACAACTGAAGAAGCAGTTATCCTATATCTCAACCCTTCTGTCAGACCCAAGGGATACACAGGACATATGCTTTCTGTCTAGTTTCAAACATGTGTTTAGAAGACAGGCATTCCTTTGGGGCAAGGAGAAGAATCGATTTCAAACAACATCCAAAGATGGAATAAATACCATGCTTAAAAAATGAATTTCTCCATCTGTCCCATCATATGCAGCAAAAACTTTAAAGACTACTGCTCTTTATAGAAATGTTTCTTAAAATATGTTCATTGAGAATCTTTGTGCATTGTCTGTTAATAAGCTATTCATGTATGAAAAATTATTAAAAGTGAGAAAAGAAGAAGAATACATTTTTGTAGATCTTAATTCAATTACTAGAGATATGGAGCTATGTGTGTTATGTACAAATAATTTATTTCCAATGACCTTATGACTGTCTATAGTTTACGCAGTGCTTTCATAAGAATACCTTGCTATAGCATATATGCATGAAAATAACTTGACAAGTTGGTATACACATATGCACACACACGTGATTTACAAATTAGAAGATCTATAAATATATGATATACATATATCACACATACCCACACACATATAAAGATATATGTACGCACTGACACATACACATACATGTATATACACATATCAGAAATAACTATCTTATGATAGTTCATTAAAGGAATGATGAGCAATTAGCAAAATGAAGAAATTTGGGAAAAGAAGAGAAAAAATATAGAAAAAGCAGCCACTAAATATATAATGGAATCTATGAAAAAATGTAAACTGTATTGGGCCTCCCAGGTGGCGCAATGGATGAAGCAGGCGCGAGTTGATGCAGGCAGGGGAGGGTCCCACATGGCGCAGCAGACCTCTCCTGCCTCGCCTGCTGCTCCCCTCAGTAGTGTATTTCCGTCCATGTGCCTGTTCTGCTCCCCACTCTGTCTCTGGTGAACCCTCTCACCGCCCACACCTCTGGCCGGCACCCCAGCTTGTATGCAAAAATAAATAAATAAAAAAAAATGTAAACTGTATGGAATCTCTCAAATACAATTGGGGATTGATCAAATGGGAGTTAGCGAACTCAAAATGTAAGGAGACCCATGGGTTTCTGACATCAGTAAAATAAAGAAGGGACACATTGCTTTCTCTTCAAATCGCAGAGAAAACAAAGAAAAGTTAACCTATTAATTAAAACCACTGAAATTTGTTTCTACAGTCAGGCAGTATTCTAAATATTGATGAAAAATATATGTCAAATGACTTACAACATATTTAAATAACCCTCTGAGGTGCTCATTACTCTTAGACCTGTAATAATCTATTTT
>PVIJ01023871.1:0-13409 GCA_004024925.1 Scalopus aquaticus
ATGGAAAGAAGATAAAAACATGCAATTTGCAGCGACATGGATGGAATTAGAGGGAATCATACTCAGTGAAATAAGCCAGAAAGAAAAAGAAAAATATCGAATGGTTTCACTTATAACAGGACTATAGGGAGGCCGGGTGGGAGTGAGACACTCAGTGGTGGGGGGTGGGGAGGGGAGGATAAGGGCACAAAATGGAAGAGAGGAGAATACAGGGGACCATGGAGATGGATCATGGGTGAATTGGTGGTGGGCTGCCCAAGGGTAATACAAAATGTAAAAGACATAAATAACAATAAAAAAATTTAAAAAAAATTAAAAAAGAAAGAAAAAAAAAAAAAGAAGAAGAAATGATGTTCAAAGAGTGGTACCCAAACAATAGTACCAAAGAATCCTCATCTGTCCCTGAATCTCAATTAGGTTGTAGGAGCCTAAAATTGATACTAGTGATATAACAGATGACATTAAAGAGGATCCTGGGTGATATGGAGTGCAATATCCACAAGGGAGAAAAGTAATTACTTTGTGAACATAAAACTAATTTTGTTTCAAGACATTTTGGTAAATATCTTAGTACTCCTGTTAAGTTGGGGATTTAGTTCACTAGGAACTAGTGTAGTTGACTCACTTTTAACTAGCGGAAGGTAGCAAGATTGACATGAGACTGGTCAGGCTGTTAGAAAAGTTACGATAGTTTTAGCTGAGTCATCCCATTGTTGTTTTTGGGTTTTTTTTTTGTTGTTGTTTTTTAAGTAGTCATAGATTATATGTACAATTATCTAAATTTTATACCATTATAGAAATTTTAATAAATTCTAGTAGT
Source organism: Scalopus aquaticus (assembly GCA_004024925.1). Lineage (NCBI taxonomy): Eukaryota > Metazoa > Chordata > Mammalia > Eulipotyphla > Talpidae > Scalopus > Scalopus aquaticus. The sequence continues at coordinate 821 of PVIJ01023871.1, forward strand.
AGTACAAATATCATAGCTCAGTTTCTGATGTCCAATGAAAAAATGCATAAATGGTTTATATTTAGCTTATAAAATATGACTAGTGGTGAAGATGACCTTGGATCTGAATCTTGACATACAGAGTCAAAACTGCCTGACATCTAGTAGCAAATAATAAATAATTGTTTGCTGATTGAATCACTGCAGGGACATTTGCAATATATATATATAAAAAGCATTTCAGGTGGTAAATTAACAGGAAATGATATGGGAAAGCCTACAGCATATAGAAATCATAATAAATTGATATGGATTTCAAAACTTTTATGAGTTTTCCTATTATTTTTCTTTCTCTTAATTGTTACTATGTCAGTTAAAAAATTAAAGACTGGGAATAGAATTAGAATGAATTATTAATTTACCTATCAATATTTACTTGACTGATCAACTTTAACTTAAACTGATAAAATGCATTTGTAAATATTATGTGTAACTTGCAGTCTAATGAAACAAATTATCCATGAATAAAAGTTTTTTTCCAAAGTGCTTAATTAAATAATAGAGGAATTATCTCTGATATTTTTCACATTCTTTGCATCCTATTTCTCCATGAAAGGTTCTTGTGTCATCATTTAAAAGAGCCAGCAGATTTACAAGATTTTTAAGTCTCTTTCATAATTCTTGATATTTGCATCAGGAGATGCCACAAACAAAATACTTTAAATAATGTAATAACTCCACACAAAAAAAGAAAATAAAATCTAATTGTTAAGGTCAAAAGTTTCCAATTCTGATACAAATTCAATTTACACAAAAGGAGTTCTTTCTGTCTTTATAATAACATAAAAAGCAAACAAAAGAGGCAAACCAGTGTAAATGTCCATTTTATGTGTAATGTTCTTAAATGGGAACTGAAATCTCCAGTTTTGATTGCTTCCTATTATGTAGAAAAAAGAATACTACAGAGAAATGAAAAGATTTCTTGCACAAAGTACACGGCATGAATCCATTCAATGGTCCACAGGATGCTGCTACATCTCTGCTGGATTAAAACTTCAAACCCATTAAACAGGGTAAAAGCACTATAACTTCTGAAGTCAAAAGTTCAGCAGGGAGTGTTACAGGATGTTTCCTACCTCTAATTTTCTCTAATAACCAAGATGCAATTGTCATCTCTTAGGGCAGAGTGGTCAATAACTGCTGTGAATTTCTGTCCATACCAGTCAGATAAGAGCTTATTGTCGCTGTTAATTGGTGAGCAGTAGTGACTCTGAGGAAAAAGATAAGGAGGAGGAGAGGGACATGGAAGAAGAGGAGGAGAGGGAAAGAAAAGAGGGGGAGAGAGTAGGAAGAAGAAGAAGAAAAAGGGGAGGAGGAGGAAGAAGAGGAGGAGGAGGAAGAACAGGAGGAAGAAGAAGGGGGAGGAACATGGCTTTAATATAAGTGGTATATTTTTTTTTCAAGTCAAGTATGATTCTGCTAAGCTCTGTTGGAGGCTGTCACCATTCAATCCTTACCTTCCCTGCTGACTGTTCTCCAAGCTCATGTAGGATAAAACAAATTATTCATGTTTTGTGAGAAACTTTCTTATCTTGTCATGTAGGTTAACTGAAAAACTAGCTATGGAACAACTTCTAATTTTCAAGCTATGCATCTAGCTATCGGTTTTTCAGGTGCAATAATATTGGAAGGCATTATAATTATCACATTGTCTAAATTACCACTGCAGACACAATGTTTTAGAAAAAAAAGTGTTTTTCAATCTATCTAAACCTTCATAAAGTATCCCCAATTTTAAACTCTATAATGATTTTTGTGCTTTTGTATGTGTGTGTGTGAGATTTATTGAAATTAATTTAAATATTTTTTTTTAAAGATTTATTTTTTTATTATTTTTTTTTTTTACATACAAGCTGGGGTACAGGCCAGAGGCGTGGGGCGGCGAGAGGGTTCACCAGAGACAGCGCGGGTAGCAGAACAGGCAGATCAGAAATACACTGCTGAGGGGAGCAGCGGGCGAGGCAGGAGAGGTCTGCCCCACCTAATTTAAATATTGATAATTGCTAGCAATGCTTCTCCCTATTCCCTAGATTGCCTATAGCTGAATTAGGAAGCTTACTATTAGCACTTTTTTGGCAATATATTTATAGATAGGTAGATAAAGAGAAGATAGACTAATCTGTGTTAGTGAATACTCCTATTTGGTGAATATTCATCTGAGAATAAAAAAAAAAATCCTTGTTGTGATTTGAAAAATTTTATGTGAAATAAAAGTATTCACGTGAGAAAATAAGTAGAAAAGTATGTTGTATTCCTATACATAATAAAAAAAACTTAGAAGAAAAAATAAACAGTACCATATAGAGTTGCTTTGAAAATAATTATACACCTAGGAGTAAACTTAACAAGAAAGAGGAAAGATCCATACAGACAAAACCAACCCAAAACACACCCTAGAAATCTGGCTATAGAACTATGAACTCCTGAGGGGGAGGCTAGGGGATGGGGAACAAAGCCAGGTGTTGTCCAGTGGACTCTGGTGATGAGTTATGGATGCCTTTTTAGTGAGTGTGGTGTGAAAACAAACAGCTGAAGAGATGTGAACCCATACCACTAAAGCATATGCAGGGTTATAAACCAATATTAACTCAATTAAAAAGACAAAAAAAATGAAAAGGATAACAAAGCTGAGGTTACCTTGGAGGATGGCAGGGGGCGGGGGTGGGGGAACAAAGGGTGCAGGCAGCACACCTGACTATGGTGTATGTAGGTTAGGGTTGGTTTGTGGTGGGAGTGTTGTGATAACATTCATTTGAAGACCTGTGAACACATACCCCCATAATGTGTAGTAAATCAGCAGGTCCTTAATAAAATTTGATCTTAAAAAGATCTACCTCATTTTCCTCAGAGCACTGGCATTTAATAGTAACGCCATATATTTTCATACATTTAGAAACAGTACTTCTAACATTTGCTAAAGATGTCACTTTCTGAAACCTCCCAGTTTCCTTTTCATTTACATCATTTGCTCTCTTTTTGCCCATTTGTTGTCCTTTTAAAATGCACTAAGTATATATCAATCCAGTGACAGAGTGGAATAAACACATTTTCAAAACAACATTCAAAATCTTAACTTCCATAAATGCTTGTTAGGAAGTTATGTATGTGTGTGCCTTCATGTGTACATGCATACACATGAATAAAAAACAAAAATGAGGATAGTCAAGGTAACAAGAATCTATAACAGAGGTGTGGAAAACAGATCCCTGTTTTCAGTGGTTTTTCCCTCGATGGCAGTTTATTGCTTTTTAAGCTGGAAGCTGACATTAAGAAGAAAAAAAAAAGCTAAGTAGTTTCTCAGAATGTTTTCCTAATGATAATGAAAAGACAAGACTTAGAGTGGTAGAAAATATTTGTAGATCAAAATGAAACACATTTCACCAAAGAGTCATAGATTGGAAATAAACACAGAAAGAGGTATTCAAGTGATATAAGATGACAAATAAGCATAGCAAAAGATTCTCCATGGCATATATAAGCAGGGAAATATAAAGTAAAGCAACAATGAATGTACCATTCCACATTCATTAGAATGTGCCAAAACACTGACAATACCAAGTACTGGAGAGGGTGTGGAACAACAGAAAAGTCTTCATTTTCACTGCTAGTGGAAGATGTTCTTACCCCAAGATCCTGAAATACTACCCTTTGGTATTTGCTCCAGTGTATTAAAAACTCACACATACACAACCCCCATGTGGGTGCTTATAGCAGCTTTCATCACAATTGCAAAAGCTTGGAAATAATCAAGGTGCTCTTAATAGGTAAATAAATAAAGTATATGCAGACAAGGGAATATTAATCAATGCTAAAAGGAAATGAGCTATAAAATCACAAAAAGACATATAGGAAATTCCAATGCATATTACTAAGAGTTAAGGAAAGAAACCTGAAAGCTTGCATACTGCATGATTCCAAATGTATTATATTCTGGAAAAGACAAAACTATGAAGACATAAATAAAAGTTGTTTTATTTTTATTTTTCTTTTTTTTTAAGATTTATTTTATTTATGCATAGAATGGGGTATAGGTCAGAGGTGTGAGGGATAAGAGGATTCACCAGAGACAGTAGGGAGCAGAACAAGCAGATTGACTGAAATATACTACTGAGGGGAGCAGCGGGCAAGGCAGGAGAGGTCTGCTGCAACATGTGGGAAGCTCCCTGGAACTCAGGCTGCAGCTGTGGTAGCACACAGACTTAACCCCTAGGTCACCAGGGAGGCCCCAAAATAAAAATTTGATGCTGATGCTTGCCAGATATTTGGGTGCGCGGGTATAAATAGGCAGAGCACAGAGGATTTTTAGAAAACAACAGGTGGGTAAACAGATGTGGTTCATTCATTCAATGAAATACTACTCAACAATAAACTGGTGACAGCATAGGACAGAAAACAAGTCTCAGCATGTTACAAAGTATAATTAGAAAATATTGTCTATCTATAATGGAATTTAGCTAGCAGACATTACCAAGCATCATGAAAATTCACAAATGTTTGCCATGAAACTCACACTTCAACAATAATACAAGGGACAAAGAAGTGCCCAAAATGAAAAAAATATTTTGAACTGAATACTGAAAATACAGTATTTCAAAATTTGTTATGATATAAAATAACTTCATTGTATTATAAAAGCATTACATGACTGGGACTCCCTGGTGGCGCGATGGGTTAAGGGCAGCACTGTGCAGCTGTAGGCGGCTGCAGCACGAGTTCAATACTGACTGGAGAGCTTCCCACGTGGAACAGCAAACCTCTCCTGCCTTGCCTGCTACTTCCTTCAGCAGTGTATTTCTTTTTTTTTTTTTTGATTTTTTTACAGGTATTTTATTTTATTTTTTTTTATTATACATACAAGCTGGGGTACAGGCCAGAAGCGTGGGGCGGCGAGAGGGTTCGCCAGAGACGGAGCGGGTAGCAGAACAGGCAGATCAGAAATACACTGCTGAGGGGAGCAGCGGGAGAGGCAGAAGAGGTCTGCCGCACCTTGTGGGATTCTCCCCGGCGGGGCGTCAAACTCGCGTCGCCGCTGCCGACAGCTCCACAGCGCAGTGCTTAACCGCTGCACCACCGGGGAGGCCCCAGCAGTGTATTTCTGCTGATCTGCCTGCACCCCAGCTTGTATGCAAAAATAAATAAATCTTTTTTTTTTAAAGCATTACATGAGTAGAATAAGCCATTCTACAAAGGTTACAAATACAAACTCCATTTATGTGGTACTTTCAACATTCTCAAAAAGACAAAGATGATGACGAAAAGATCGGTGACTTTGCTAGGCATTAAAAAGGGGGACTTTTTACTATAAAGTTACAACGTGGCAGGATTTTGTGGAATAATGGAATTGTTCAATATTCTGTACGAGGAAGGGTGTACACAAATCTACTCATGTGCTAAAATGTATAGGGTAGGAGACCAAAAATTCAACTTCATTGATCTGATCTAAAAAATCATTTAAAATTATTTTATTTAGTCTAAACTAAGAGAAAAGAGAAACAAAATAAAGAATAGGAGACAAATAATAAATAAAATAGCAAGATGACAGAATAAATCTGAAATAGGACCTCCCTGGTGGCGCAGCAGTTGAGCGCTGCGCTGTGGCGCTTTCGGCAGCGTGTGATGTGAGTTCGATGCCCAGCCGGGGAGAATCCCACATGGCGCGGCAGACCTCTCCTGCCTCACCTGCTGCTCCCCTCAGCAGTGTATTTTTGATCTGCCTGTTCTGCTCCCCACTCTGTCCCTGGTGAAACCTCTCGCCACCCCCCGCCTCTGGCCTGTACCCCAGCTTGTGTGTATGAATAAATAAATCTTAAAAAGAAAAGAATAAATCTGAAATATCAGTATGTGAGTAAGTAATGCAACAAAAACTGTCACTTTTTGGATCCCACAAGTCCAACTTTGTTCTCTTTCTAAGAGATGCCCTTAAATACAGGAAAACTTAAAAAAAAAATTAAAGTAAAACATGGAAAATTATATCCTTTCTATAATAATGAAAGGAAATCAATTATCCCATGTGATAAATGGTAAAAACCAGAAAAGGACAGACATTAAGGATTAAAGGGCAATTTATATAGAAGATATAATTAGCATGCTATTCATTACTTCAAAACATTATGAATAATGTTTAGCATAAATAAATGTCGAGATATATATATATATATATATATATTTAAAACTTAAGCATTTCTGTTTAATCACTAAATTGCCAAACTGATAAAAAGCTCAACTAAGAAACAAATCTTGATAAAATTAATAAAAGTGTCCTGATTGACATACAGTGTATGAAAATACATTGATTGTTTTCAAGTTTTCCTAGCCCATTCATGAAAATATTCATAGAATATGGCAGAAAACAAGTCTCAGCATGTTACAAAGTATGATAACTAGAGAATAACCGTCCATCTATAGTGGAATTTAGCTAGTAGACATTAACAAGCATTATGAAAATTCATAAATATCGTCCATGAATCCCACACTTCAAAAATAATACAAAGGACAAAGAACTCAAAATGAAAAATAGCAAATATTTTGAACTGAATAATGAAAATACAGCATTTCAAAAAAATTTTATCTCTAATTAAAGGAAAATTTATAGCTTTGAAGCTTATAGCAGTAAGAAGAAAAGCTAAAAAAAATCAGTGCTCTATATACATGTCTTAAGCTTTTGAAAAAAGAACATTAAGTAGAAAAAAAAAGATTAGAAATAAAGACACAGAATGATGTTTATAGCCCTCTTAACTGTTCCTCATATCCACTAACAAAAATAAAAAACAAATATCCATTAAGGGTATATAATAAATTGTGTTATATGCTTGCATGTGATTTTGGAGAGCAATAAGAATTAACATACTCTTACCAACATACTCATACAAACGTAATGGCTATTTCAATACCAAAAATACTCAAATTGTTCTAATTCAACTTATAAAGTGTTCTATAGTCAAAATAACATATGGTAAAAGAACTCAGTGTCTTAATTAGTTCTGCAAGCTTAATAACAGGGAAATTGAGTTGGTTATTCAGCAACATTATAATTCTTGATCTGTGTTTTATTTGGAATATTTGTAAGGTTATGCAATTAGTTTATATACTCCTTTGCACATGTGCTAAACTTCAACCAATTATACATATTTTATAATTCAATCAGAACTCTTGAAAATCAATATATGTCACAATTCTAATGGATATACATTTGTTGCCTTGAGTTAGACTTCAGAAGTAAATTTGGCTTATATCAAATACTATATTTTCAGGCAGACAATGTCAAATAGACCCTCTAAATCTGGGTTAAACCTTTACCTACTTGTTGACAGTCTGATAAAAAAAGAAACTTGTGTTGTGTATGCTATTTGGGTCATGTACAATAAATGGCTATATTTATATATACATTACTGAATTGCATTGGAATCAGTGTGCAGATTATACAATATGGTCTGTTTCCAATGAAATCCAAAACTTCTTATTAAATTGATTAGTTATGGTTAATGTGGAAAGGATACTTAAAGTTTCTGTAATTCAGATTGTTTCTCTCCATCAAAAGAATCAGTATTGGTTTGAGGGTAAGAAAGCATTAACAATTCCCTAGCAATCTATATAAAAAAGAAAGTATATAATATTTCTCTATCCTGGAATAAACATCCTTTCACGGGCCACACAACAGGCTATTTCAGCATCATCTTTGCTTGCATAGCTCTTACTGGTCAAGTAAGTGGAGCGTGCTGTTTACATGGGTATATTCTCTCCCAGGGAGGGGAGGTTCCAGGAGATGGGTTTGATTGCTTTTTTTGTATACAGTTTAAACCCTGGAATTGTTAGCTTTTAACAGCAACCTATGTCTTCCTTAGGAAGACTGCCGATTTCAGTCTTTTTTGAGAGGATAAGATATAAGAGACAGGGGTGAGAAACAGGGGAAATCATCAAAGCAATGCAAAGAAAGCCAGGACACAGAAAGAAGAGTGAAAAATTGAGATCACAGGGAAAATATTCTTGTTATGCATCAGCTGTTTCCAGAGTGGGTAAGTATGCTTTCAACTTCAAATCCTATGTGGAATCAAATACTCTTCCCAGAGCTCTGTTTCCTGCTGATGATATTATTGTTTCACACTCCTGTTCCTGCTGAGTGAGTTTTGCATTTTTATCAGGTCTGATTATAAAATGAGTGACCTTAAATCCATAGCTACCAAGGGATTCTTGCTAATGGGCTTAGACTGAATTATAGTAGTAGTAGTAGGATATATGTGTCCATTCAACCATGTGTTTATATCTTTCTCCATTTCACTTTATATGTTATTGATAAAAGTAAATTAAATTGTCAAGTTTTACAGTAAATGACCTGATATTCTAGATTCTCCAGTCCTGAATGTTAATACCTGAATTTTCCGAAGCATACTTTTTCTGACCAAGTGATAATATGTTTATAATCATGAGGTATTTCAGAAAATGTGGAATTATTTCCCCTAAAGTGCCCAGATGAACTAATTTAATGCTTTTCATTGCTGATACTACCTCTTGATTATGCCCTTTAGTTCCATGGTATGTGTCACACATCAAGGTAATATGGTTGCTGAGATGCTAACTGTACAATGATTTAGAGGTTGAAAATATTAATTTATATTTTTTAAAATTTAGTTCTCTTATTCTTCTATTTTATTTTATTTCTATTATCCTTTTCTGTTCTATATACTTTTTTGTCATTTCTTTACTTTCTTTGGATGATAGTATTTTATTGTTCTATCCCATTCCCATGGTTCAATTTCTTCTTTGAGTGGTTATTTAGTGAAAACCATGTGCTTGTTTTATTTACCAAAAATATAACATAAATTAATACTTTTACCACTTCTATATTTCCAGAATATTAGAACATATTTACTTACATACAGCCTTCAACAAATGTACTGTATTAGATTTTTAGCAGATTAAAAACACGTACATTATATTTACCACTTTGACCATTTTTTTTTTTAACTTGAGGTAACAATGGTTTACATAACTGTATATGACTCAGAGGTACAGGGTCACACCTCTTCAGCCAAGCCACACTTACCACCAAGACACCCATATTTCCCCACTGTTGGGGGAGAAAGGACGGCCTCAATGAACTCCACAGATAAGGTTTTATGGACCCCACTCCCACCTCACACCAGACAGATACAAGACACCCAAGACTATGAATCCCATAAAGCCATCATCACCAAAGGGAGGATGCCGATAACTGAGTGTGGAGTTAAGCAGCAGTGTTTGGTATTTAACCAGACGTGAGCTTTGGGGCTCTCTCTGGTGGTTCGCCGGGCTTTGGTACACCATTGGGATTCTAGCTCAGCAGAATTGGTAGGACGCATTCACAAATTTATTCTTTTTTTTCTTGAATTCTTTTTTATTTCCCCTCCTTTTGTAAATAAACCCTTTATTAATTTTATTATGTGTGCCTGCAATTGAGTCTTGCTATAAGTCCCTTTTAAGCACACAGGTGAGGACCCACAGTAAGGACCCATTTTATATTGGGGCTGCCCTGTAACACCACAATAGTCCACTGGAACCCTAGAGTTTAGTGGTGTTAAGCATATTCACTTGTTTGGTGTTTTGCAGAATTTAGAACATTGTCGCCCTACAACAAACCACAAACCACACCCACTAAGCACTAATTTCCCTACTTCATCTCAGTTCTTTGCAACTATCTTGTCTTCTGAATCACATACAGTGGTGGAAACCAATGTGACTTCAATATAAGCAAACAAACTGTAATTAACACCTCCTTTCGCTGGCATCCTGAGACCTTCACTTTTTTTTTTTTTAACTGCCCAGTCCTGTGAGACTAAAGAGACTTAAAGTAATTCAGCTTCCCCAAAACCAAATGTTGAAATACAAAGTACTAAATACAAAGGTAAGAAAATGCAATTTCTGAATTTGTCATTCTTGGTACACCTACATCCTGGATCTCAGCCATGCAAATTCTCCCATCCATGGACCCTTCCAATATCTTTTGAAGAAATGGGTGCACGCACACATGCATGCACACACACACACACACACACACACACACACAATTTGTTCAGCTTTGCCTATTGTCCTCAGTGAGGCATTTTCCAGAAGTAAAAATTTATTAAAAGTTCTTAAAATGGGTGGTCTCCCTGATGGCACAATGGGTTAAGTTGCAGCCTATGAAGCTATCTGCAGCTACGGCAGCACAAGTTTGATCCATCTGTTCTGCTCCCCGCTCTGTTTCTGGTGAATCCTCTCACCCTCCCCCACACCTCTGGCCTACATCCCAGCTTATATGCATAAATAATGTTTTTAAAAAAAGTTCTTAAAATGGAACTTGACTTTTTTTCTGAGAATATTCATTGAAAATCAAGTTTGTTTTTTGAAAAAAATAATTATTTTATTGTTAGCTAATCTTCAGAAAGGCCTTTTTTCCTTTTCAGGGAGCATATCATATCTGACATGACATTAGATTTCCATAATACTTTTCCTGCCATGAAATCTAAGCATAAAACCAATCTTGTCTATTTTTTTCAACATTTATTGAAGTTTGGGATATCTATCCACTATGAATAACCAATGTAGTTCATCAATAAACCAAGTTTTTATTGAGATTTTGATTTCTATCAGAAAACTTATCCTTCAACAACACAAACCAAAACTTTGCTTCCTTGCCCTTTCCTTGAAATGATAGTAGTTTCTAGGATCCTTCTAAATTGAGGATAGATTATCTATCTGAGTTTCTCAATTTCCTCAAAGATCTCAGTTTCCACTACCCATAGGAAATTTTAATATATTGTAATAGACTGTATTGGGAGATGTATTATGAATTCCTACAACCTGAACTTGAGTTAGGCTTAATAGTTTTAGCTTTGACAGGCTGTTTCCTGATCCATGGCAGCTGTCCAGGTTCTACCACCTGTGAAATTAAAACTTAACTGAGAAAACTCTTACATCAGGAGGCTAATTTGTAATTCTTTACAATGAACTGCTATTGCTATAACAACAAGAATAATATTTTTAAAATCTTTTAAAAGGCTAATTATGGTAGTGCAATATTCAGGAAGGAGGAGCTATTATCTATGCAATTTTTTTTCCCTTTGAATGTGACATTAAGTAGGTTTTGTTTTCTACCTTTCTAACATTTTAGTCTAGTCAGATAACAATCAGGCATTTGTGAATACTCTCTATTGTAGACTTTCAATATTTGAAATTCTGTGATTTTTCTTTTCATTTATCTTTATGTCTTAATAATCCTTTCCTGAATTGAATATATGCTTGCCCGCTACAGAAATGTGATTGCACTCAATGTTCCCTCTAGACAGGAACTCATTCCTTTATGAAGAAAAAACATGGACCTTTTCTGACAAACAGAAACTACAGAAATTCATCACTACCAAACCCCCACTCCAAAGAATACTAGAAGAAGTCATGAAGACAAAACCAACAGAAGAAAGACCAGGAAACACAGAATAAGGTAAGAAGTAGAACCACAAAAGAGTAAACAAACAAACAAAAAATATGGATGACAGTATATCAATATTAACTCTAAATGTAAATTGACTAAACACACCAATTAAAAGACACATCATAGCAAGATGGATCAAAAAACAGAATCCAACCTTCTGCTGTCTATAAGAAACACATTTAATTGAAAAAGATAATCAGAGATTAATAGTTAAAGGATGGAAAACAATCCTACAAGCAAATGGACCAAGAGAGAAGGCAGGGACAGCTATACTTATATCAGATAAAATAGACTTCAAACTTAAGAAGGTAAAAAAAGACAAAGCTGGCCACTACATCATGATAAAGGGGACAATAAAACAGGAGGCTATAACAATCATCAACATATACTCCCCAAATGAAGGAGCACCAAAATACATCAGACAATTATTATCATCCATGAAAACAGACATTAAAGAAAATACATATATAGTAGGAGATATCAACACCCTACTTTCTCTATTAGCCGGATCAAGAAGACAGAAAGTAACCAAGGACATTAAAGCTCTAAATAAGGACCTAGAACACATGGGATTAACAGATATCTACCGATCACTTCACCCCTGAAAAATTGAATACACATTTTTCTCAAGTGCACACGAAACATACTCCAGGATCGATCACATATTAGGCCACAAAACACACCTCAACAGATACACTAAGATCAAAATCATACCAGCCTTCTTCTCCGATCATAAAGGAGTCAAACTGGAAATAAATCATAGAAAGGAAAAAAGAAACCTCCTTACCTCATGGAGACTGAAACCCACATTACTGGAAAACCAATGGATCAATGAAGAGATCAAAGAAGAAATTTAAAAAATACCTGGAACTGAATGACAATGAGGATACAACTCTCCAGAACGTCTAGGACACAGCAAAAGCAGTAATAAGAGGAAAATATATAGCATTACAAGCTCACATCAAGAAACAAGAAACAAGCCAAAGAAACAATTTAATCTCACATCTCAAAGAACTAGAAAATGAACAACAAAAAACCCCAAAAGAAAGTTTAAGAAAGGAAATAATAAAAATCAAAGCAGAACTAAATGAAATGGAAACAAACAAA
>PVIJ01023872.1:0-13407 GCA_004024925.1 Scalopus aquaticus
TAACAGGACTATAGGGAGGCCGGGTGGGAGAGAGACACTCAGAAGTGGGGGAGGGGGGAGGGGAGGATAAGGGCACAAAATGGAAGAGAGGAGAATACAGGGGACCATGGAGATGGATCACGGGTGAATTGGTGGTGGGCTGCCCAAGGGGAATACAAAATGTAAAAGACATAAATAACAATAAAAAAAAATGGAAAAAAAAATAAAAATAAAGACAAAGCAGAAAAAAAAATGTATAAGGAAGTATTTTCTCTTTGAATTTTTATTTTTATTTATTTATTTATTTTTAAAGATTTATTTATTTATACATACAAGCTGGGGTACAGGCCAGAGGCATGGGGCGGCGAGAGGGTCCACCAGAGACAGAGTGGGGAGCAGAACAGGCAGATCAGATATACACTGCTGAGGGGAGCAGCGGGCGAGGCAGGAGAGGTCTGCCCCACCATGTGGGATTCTCCCCAGACGGGCGTCGAACTCGCGTTGCCACTGCCGACAGCTCCACAGCGCAGCGCTCAACAGCTGAGCCACCAGGGAGGCCCTCTCTTTGAATTTTTAGAACTAGTTTGAGTCAGATGGGCAAAAGTTCTTCTTTAAAAGCTTGATAAATATTGCTAGACTTTCATTTTTGGGGGAGATTTTTTAAATGACTTTTAATTTACATGATTGTGTCAGTTTATTCAACGTTTCTGTTTCTAGTAAACTATATTGACATAGAATTTTGTCCATTTCTTCAAGGTTGCCAAATATGTTAGCATATACTTGTTCAGAGTAATCTTTTGCTATTCTTTGTATTTCTGTGCTATCCATAGTAATTTTTCCTATTTCATTTCTAATTCTTATTTTAATGTTTTCTCTCTTCTTTGTTAACCTGGCTAAAAGTTTATTGATTTTGTTTATCTTCTCAAAGAATCGATCAACTCTTAGTTTTGTTTATCTTTTGTCTAGTTTCTTTTAGTTGAAAGGTTAGTCTACAACAAAAGAAAAATTTACCCTAAAATGAATAGTGAAGTATTGAAGAGTTTAATGGATTGACATAATCTGATTCCTGCTCTGAGATTATATTAAATAAGTTATTTTTATCATCTCTTCCCTTACAATGTCTCTGAAAGTTGTCATGCATCTCTGTTTCCTCTATTTTCTGGTCAGAACTCTGTTTAGTTACTAGCGTGGATTGTTTTTATCACCTTTTTTGTCCCCTGATAATCATCTTAATATTTATATATCAATGGTAGAGATTCTTTCCCCCTACATTGTTTTTTTAGTGTCTAGATTTCAACTTTACAAATAACTTTGAAATCACTTAAGTCACCGGTTTTATTAGTAACATTTTACAGAAGTGCAAATTAGTTAGGGTGGATAAGTAACAAGATCACACAGGCAGAGCAACATTTTGTCATCTAGACCTCTTGAATATCAGAACTTCTTGATATCAAGGTATGTACATTTTTATGTTACATTTGTATTCACTTTAAATATAGCAGTGTTTATATTCGGTTGCTACTACAGACAAAGCAGTTAGAATTTATATAACAAAAATTATTATTCTTGTTCATGCACACTGATTTTGAAGTTGTTGAATTGAAACTTTTTTCAGGGATGTTCAGATATTTTTTTTCAGAGATATTTGACCACGGTCTATAAAATATACCAGTTTAGAATATAAATCCTTTCTTTTTATACATAAACAGATTTAATATGTTACATACACACAACACACATACATTTATAAAAAGTTTAAGAATTGGCTAGAAGATGTAACATAGTGCTTTATAATTCCTTAATATTTAATTAATATATATATTTTAAAGGATCAGAGAAATATGTTTCCTGAACTATAAATTTGGTGTTTTCTAGGTACCATGGTAGTCTCATTTTCGGGTGTTTTTATATTCACTAATTGCTTAAAATAGTTATTTCACAAGATATTGGGGTACATATATGCCTACAAACCTGATCATGGATTTGGGGGCTGTAAAGAAGCAGAGTCCTTGTCATTTTTTAAAATAATAAACTTGTCATTGATGTTCTACCCATTCATCTATGCCCTAATATCTGTCATTTATAATTAAAGTTTCAGTTCCATTTCATTTTTTAAGAGATTTATTTATTTGTGCATACAGGCACTAGGGTATAGGCTAGAGGTGTGGGGCAAGGGCAGTGAGAGGATTCACCAGAGACAGAGTGGGGAGCAGAACAAGCAGATCTACTGAAATACACTGCTGAGGGAAAGAGCAGGCAAGACAGGAGAGGTCTGCTGTGCCATATGGGGAACTCTCTGACTGGGGATTGAACTCGTGCTGCAGTGACTGCCAATAGCTTCATAGTGCTGAGACTTAGCCCTGGAGGCACCATTTCAAATACATGTTAATTCCTTATTTTGTTTGAACCTAGCTAACTTATTTTCAACAATAACTAGATTCCCATATTTCCTGGAGTGACTGTTTTGAATTTTCTAGATTTGAAATACTGTGCTTTCAGATATGATAGATGAAGTTAGAAAAATAGTGGAAGTGATTACTTGTAAAACCGCCTAAGAATTAGATATATAATTGTTAAAAACTTGGGGTCTGGGACAAAACTGAGTTCAAATATTGATTTTATTACTTATCAGTTGTGTAACTTTGGGTAGGTTATTTAATCTCTCTGAGCCACAATAGGTCAACTATGAAATGAAATAATAATCATTATAGGATTGTTACGAGGATTTACAAATCAATACACATTAAGCATTTAGACGCGTCTTTTGCCCTTAGCCAGCATTTAATTTATTGATGTAATTATTTAGTTTATCAATAGAATTTTCTCTGAAATGCCCAGGTCTCTGCAGTCCCAGTCACTTGACATAATTTTCAGAGCTTCTTTAGAAGTTTAAATGAACTATGGCTCTCTTCAATATGATAATGTTTATGTCAGTATCAATTTTACATATAGTAAATATTTATTTAAAACTCAGTGTTGGAAGAGGAAAGGATAGATTTTGATATAAATAAACATGAGGGAATTAGATTTTTCAAGATGTCACACTAAAATATTGCTTCTTGGCTGCTGGGAGGAAAATTCAGGGAACTGTGATTTGAAGGAGGAATAGCAACCTGTCATGCCTTTTTCTCAGTTCAGCTCTTTTTTTGGATCCTTCTGACCCCTTTGTAACTGAAATTTAGTTGGACAGAGGGCTTCTGCTGCAACTGGGAGGTCAGCACTCTTTCTAAAAATATTACCACTTTGATTACACAGCCTTGCCAAAATGTTGATAGCTTATGGTTTCACAGGTATAGTGTAATACTAAATTGTCCATGACCACAAACAGGAAGTCATTGTCATTCCTTTCAAACTACAGAGCTGTATTTGGTAATGTGTGAACACCTGGATTTGTGCCTCCCTTAGCCTGGAGTAAAAGGGACAGGAATATCCTAAATCTAATTTTGTTTTTGTGAGGTCAGACCCATGATTCTCTATCTCTTTACAAACATTTTATTTGGATATGTGCCTATGTATATGTTAGCTTTTATTTTTAAGTACAGCTTCTGGAGAGAGTCATTACTTTTGCTATATTAGGTACAACTGTATGGGTGCTACGTGAATGTTAAGTACCAATAATAACTACTAGTAATTCACAGGTGAGTCACTGGTGAATCATGACTTACTTTGTGTTCAGTGTTTAAATTTGTTAAATTTAATATGCAAAATGTATCAGATCCTTTCTTATATGAACTGGAATGTTAGCATATTCAATAACTGGATCATAGTCAAGGAATAGCATTAAATATTTCCCCCTCACTTTTAATTTTGAAACAATTTCAAAGTTGGAGAAAAGTCGCAATAGTACAAACATTTCTGTACACTTCCCCCAGATACATCATTCAAACTTCGCCAGTTGTCTCAGTAATGTCATTAATGTTACAAGGATTTAATCTAGGGTCAGTTGTGCTACCTTGCTATCGCATTTGGTCTGAAATAGTTCCTCTTTTCCTGGAGTTTCTCAGGATGTCAGTTTTTAAGATTACTAGCCAGTTATTTTGGAGATTGTCCCTCACTTGGGTTTATCTAATGTTTCCTCTTACTTATATCCAGGTTGTACATTTTTAGGAAAAAAAATTCACAGAAGTGATACTTTGTTATTTTACTTTCGTCCTATCATATGGCACATGATGTTGATTTTTCCATCACTAGTGATGTCATCTTTGATCACTTAAATAAGGTGGAGTCTGTGAAGTTTTGCTGATGTAATTAAAGTGGCAGCACTTACTACATTTTGGAACTAGTAGTTCTTTTGCAAGGAGAAATAAGACTGTAAGATCCTGTTCTATAGCCCATATTCATCCATTCATTTTAATATTCATTGTTATTTTTTCCCTGATTATTACTATGGTGAGAAATACCAAATTTCTAATTCCTTTATTCTTTTTTACATTAATAATACGCTGTATTGAAAAGCTATCGTTTTGCCTCATTTATTTACCTATATACTTAAAGTCTCATTAATTTCTTATTTAAGTCAATGAACTATAATTTGGAACTATTGTTATTTATTTTTGGTGTTCAAATTGTCCCAGATGCGACCAGTAGAAGCCCCTTCAGGCTGGCTTTCATGTCCTTTGGACACATTCCCATCATTCTTTGAGTCCTTCCTTATTTTCTAGCAAGTCAGATGATATAAACTCATCTTGTTCTTCCTAGGTACCAATGCTGCAGTCAGAAATTTTGTCATGAAGCCCTATTTCTTTTAGTAAAGAAACTAAAATCTGGGTATGAAATGTGCTCTTTGTTGGGATACTACTGCTTTCTAGATCCTCAATGAAAAAAGGAAATGTATACACATATATACCACTTCCTCTATTTCTTTCTCTTTTCATGTATCAAGCTATATAGACAGATGTATGTATATATATGCCTCTTTACTTACATGTGTGTACATATACATGTTTATTTGTGTTTATGACAGAAGGATAGAGGCAGGGAGTGAGGGCTGAAGGAAAGGGAGCAAGAGAGGAATGAAGAAATCAAGACAGAAAGTGAATAATGCATTTTAAAATCTAAATGAAAATATAAAATGGGTGTGTTTTTTGCAGCTGTTCATTTATGTAGCTGTTATAAACAATAAATCCTGTGAATGGAGTTAATTTTTTTCAAATTTTGAATATATGTCTAACATTTTGTCTATATATTCAATCATAGCACATTATGGTTAACAGGCATTGCAAAGATGAATGAGAAATTGTCTACAAAGAGGTCAGACTTTTCATAAAGCAAGTGGGCTTGTTAGCTATTCCTATAATAGTGTAAGGGTTATAGAAGAGCAATACAAAGCTTTCCAAGAGCACAGGCAAGAGACCAACAGATTTTGACAAAGACAGCTGAATGCTTTTCTTCTCCAGTAAGAATAGAATCAACATGCTAAAAAGTTAATTTCTACTTGACCTTCTGAATCTTACATTTTCTTAATATTTGTTTTTGTATGCTCTGGTTATTCTGTAGCACAAAAGAGGTTAGAGGGGATGAAGTCTCCCTCCAGTAGTTAGAATAGTTACTGAGCCATAGGAAACACATCTAGTCCTCTTTCTCCTAGCCCCAAGGTTGGAGGTCTTTGCCATATTTTTAATGAAGCTTATGACTACAGTAGAACAGATTTTGTTCATATTTAATACTATATAAGTCTTTTGAATTGTATATATATTTTCACTGATTTTTAAAAAATCACTATTAGAAGATTTCTTATATTATCAAATAATGCTTATATCCTAGAATTTTCCAGGAAATCAAATGTCATCATTATAGTTATTGGGCTTACAGACAAATCACTTAAATTTTTGTTATTTTACTTAAAGGACTCTCGATCATATAAAATATCCCTAAAACTTTTAAAGTTAAGCCTCTCACCAATGTGGAAATATGGATGGTTTTATCCCTCTCCAATTAAAAGTCATTGCTTCCTGGCTTCCAGGGCAGGGAGTTAAGCCATGTGAAGAAAAGGGTCCAATATTACATGGTACAAGTAAGATAAAAAAAAATCTTAACCTGTTTTATACCCCCAAGTTATCTGAGAGCAAAAATATTCACCTTGTTCTTATAACTGAGTCTCAGATTCTAGTCAGTAATTCATAGGACTTTCTCAACACTGATCTTAAAAAACTTAAAAAACTTGAGATGCTTAATTTTCAAATTTACAATAAAAATATTCTTTAGATTATAAAAAAGTCAAAATTTCCATTAAAGCTACCTTTCACTTTGCATTATAGAAACTGACAACTCTTTAAACATTATAGTAAGTATATTTTACCCCCATTATATATTGCACAGCGTAATGATGCTCCTTAAGCTGAGTACTAGCATTGCTTGCAACATCTGTCTTATTTCATATGAAGCATGGATACTGGGTCACATCTTGACAAGGAACTTAGGCCTGTTGAAAGCTGGCTGAAACTCAGGGTGGAGTGCATGAAAGACTGATTATTATTATGTCTTGGGTACTTTCCTCATGGCTTAATAAGTTCATAGAATTTATAGGCCACTCATGTAAACTCAGAATGTCTGAACAGCCATGTAAAAGACTATTTGTATCTTAGGGCAACTAAGTCTCAAATCTATATCTCATCTCTGTTTATAAACTGCCATCGTCATCACCTTAGAAGTTGGCCTTGGTGTGGATATAACTAACGCTTGTTATTAAATTTGGGAATTTAGATGATTTTAAGGCCAGAAAGTCACTAAGTTTGGGACAATCACCTTGTTCATTCTTTCACAACTTTCTTCCCATTCCCTTTGATTTCAGTTGCAACTGCAAACAAAGATAAATGTCATGTGAGTAGATAAGAATTTTTGAAAATCTGTTTTCAAAGCTGTTAAATGAAGATACTCTTCTGAGATTTCCCTTTTGAATTGCTATAGTCAGAAGACTATTATGATAAAGTATTTTCATAATTATTTTATCAAGCATAATATTCAGCAAGCTATAATACTGACCTGATAGACAGAGTATCAGGAAATAGGTAATAAATGCTATTATTATTTACTTGTGTTTAGTGATAGAATCATTAAAGCTGGCAGTAACAAATAACATAAAAATAATGTTTATGTTCCAGCTGGTCTTTAGAGAAGCATTTACTGAATATAATACTTGAGAAAACAGCAGCAGTAATGATGATAATAAAATATAGCAGGAATAGGGCCTCCCTGGTGGCACAAGGGGTTAAGTCTCAGCACTATGAAGCTATCTGCAGCCACTGCAGCACAAATTCCATCCCTGGCCAGGGAGATTCCCACATGGCACAGCAGACCTCTCCTGTCTTGCCTGAGCAGTGTATTTCAGTCAATCTGCCTGTTCTACCCCCCCCACTCTGTTTCTGGTGAATCCTCTCACCCCTCCACACCTCTGACCTACACCCCAGCTCTTGTATGCATAAATAACAAATCTTAAAAAAAAAAAATAGCAGGATAGACTTGCTTCTTGAATGCCGTTGCTCTTGTGCAATGTGTATGGTTAACAATCCGCCGAAACCACTGGAGGAACATTCTGTAACATGGTTCAGGGAGATCTTTGTTCTCGATTACTATCTCGATGATAGTATTCTATAATTTGGTAAATCATTGAATTCTATTGATTCTAAGATCTTTGGAAATATGTAGTTAAAAATACAAAGTCTGAAAGAGGACTTGGAGTTGGTATCTTCACTTTTAAAATCTTCACAGAATGCCTGAGCATATTTTCAGCTTCCTTGGAATGTTTAGAGTTTCTGTCTCTCAGCAGATGAAATGAGGCACTAACAACAGATTTTTATTTTAAAATCTGGCAATTTCATAGGCCTATTAAAATCATGTTTATCATTAAACACATTATACTACTACGGGTGTAAATATTATTTAACAAAGTGATTATTTATTGTTAAATCAATCCATTCAATTGAAATTTTGTCAAAATAAGAAATGCAATGCAATCTACATTTTTCCTGCTAACAAATAACTCTGATTGTTTATCTGTAATTCAAATTGGACTTGGTCTGTGTTTTTATTTGCTAAGCCTGGAAACCCTACCTCTAATCACTTTCTAGTACAACAGTGTGTTTTAATTTTCTTCTTACACTTACCACTAGGCAAAACAACTTAGCTGTTTGTGTGCTTAATGGCTATCTTCTCCTACCAGAATACAGGGTCCATCCATGAAAGCAGGAGCCCTGTCTGCCTGTTTCCCACTGTAGTCCCAGAATCTACGACACTGCCTGGTATATACTGTTCAGTATACTTTCTTCAGTGAAAGAATACATACTCCTAAAAACAAATGTTAATTCTCATGTGTTGCATATTTTTAAACTGAAATATTCTCTGACTGCCTTGTATTTTATAAAGAACCTCACCTTTCATGAAATTCTATGGTTACATTTAATTATTGACAGTGTAGTTTATCTTATATTGCTCCTAACTGGGCCCTTCAGAATTTCTAGAATGAAAAAGAAGTCATGTAATCCAGGTGCAAAAGGAAGAACTTTGAAAAAGCATTATGTTTTTAAAAAACCCACCCTAATACATTTAGTAATGATGGGAAGGGAGTTCAACTATTTTACCAATGATAGGTATCTTAGCCACTTTTAAAACTTTAATAAGAAGAGTCATGAAGTTAACAAATTTTAATTCACAGGAACCAGTCATCACTTATGTTGTCTGAAGTTAACTTTAAATGATTTTGGGGGGCAAAAATCTTACAGTGAAGCATCGTGTAACTATCTCTAACTATTTTTAAACCTTTTTGTAACTGTGGTATTATATGTACTTCATTAACTAAAAAAATTAAATTGTTTTTAATTTAATAGATTTTCTGGTAGTTTAAAAGAAGTTAAGTTGATAGTATTTTTGCTCACCTTAGTAAATATTTTTTTATAAAAATATGTTTTCTTGGAATGTGATTTCTATAGAACATTAATAGAATATAAATGTTCTATAGAATGTTCTATATTCTATAGAATTCTATAGAACATTCTATAGAATGTTCTATAGAATGTTCTATAGAACATTGATAGAATATAAAACTCTATATGGTCTTTTTCATATGTTTCCACATCTTCTTTGAGTGAGGTTGGCTAAGTGATTTTTTTAAAAAAGATTTGTTTATGCATACAAGCTGGGGTACAGGCCAGAGGAGTGGGGCAGCGAGAGGGTTCACCAGAGACAGAGTGGGGAGTGGAACAGGCAGGTCACCGGAAATACACTGCTGAGGGGAGCAGCAGGCGAGGCAGGAGAGGTTTGCTGTGCCATGTGGGAATCTCCTGGCCAGGTATTACACTCCTGTCGCTGCTGCTGACAGCTCCGCAGGTCTGCGCTTAACTGCTGCGCCACCAGGGAGGCCCGGCTAAGTGATCTTTAAGCAAAATAATTTGAGAAAAGGTAAGAGTCAAACAATTATGAGGGGAGTCTAATCAATGTGGACTGATTTTGCGTAATTCAGGTTTCTTTTTTCATAATTCCGGGTATATGGATCAGAGAATTTAAAATTACGTAAGTTTTTAAAATATCCTCTTTTTGATATGAAGTTTAAATGGGTGGTGGTAATGGGGTGTGTATGTGTATTTTTATGTGTTTGTGTGTAAAACCTAAAAATAGAACATGATTGAAACCTTTGATAGGTTTTAACCCTCCAATTAATTTGCATATGTGAAATGTGTAACATAGCAATATTTTACTTTCAAAACACAGATCTCTGTTGGACATTGCTAACAAAACATGTACCACAATATTACAAAATCTTCCCAAATGAACTTTTGCATTCTCTTTTAGAGCAGTTGCTAAAGGTGGCTCAGCATAATTAGAGGCCCTCTCTTCCTCAGGCCTTGAGAGCCACCTTTTGCTTAAAGGAAACAAGGAAAACAAGCCTGAGGCTAGTGAGAGGTTGTAAAGAGCAGGACCTGGGCTTCTCCAGAGTTTCCCCTGGGCGTAGCTCATCCTCTCTTCTGGTGTGTGAGAGCAAGCGAGCTGATGAAACCCCCTTCCTGTTGAGCTAGCAGATCTAAGTGGAGCGGGTGTAGCTTTGGAGGGTTCTGAAATCTAAGAACAAGCTTCCTTTCCCACCATTTTCCGCTGAGTCAGTTCACTGCATAGTGTTCTGTGAGATCTAGGGGCCTTTGTGTTCAGATTATCTGACTAGCTACAAAAGCCACACCCTTGTGCTACACAAACAGAACACTTTGTCCTTCCAGGAGGTCGTACTTTGACCACAGCCCAGGGATTTCAAAGCCACCTCTCAGTGGCTTGTCTATTGTGATATGAAATGTTAGAGGAAATCTATCTTCTGTTAGAATAGATTCTCACAACTGCTGGCTCAGGACTCACCTCCTAGTAGAGGTTTTGAACACAGAAAACCACTTAAAACAGGGTCAGAAATCCATTTGTTTTCCATACAGAAAAGAAAAATGCAGTGATAATAAAGAAATGGAATAATGTGTTTTGATTTAGAAAAAATATGTCTTTATTCTTTTTTAACTACATATGTTCAGTAATAGCAACTACTCATTTTTAAGTTAGGATAACAGATGTCCCACTGGTCTACACAGACAGCTGTGGGAGAGTTGGTACAGTGAAAGGGGGGTTGAATTTGGAGACTGAACTGCAACTGACAGCCTAAATCTGCTTCCCAGCATTGATGTGGGGGAGAAGGAAATTTTCCCTTCCCCTCTAGGTTGTTCTCAGTCTCATCTAATAATCAAATAAATATTAGACAGATTAGTAGAAGAGAAAACCTAATTACATATGTATGGAGGAATCCACATAGACATGGATTCCATAGACAAGGAGGCAAAATATGGGTTTATATTCTAGATAAAGAATGCAATAGGGGCCTGGGACTTTAAGGAGAGAGCAGGGGGCCTCATTATCAAGAAAGGGTGACTCATTTGAGGCAACCTACATCCTCTGTAAGAAGATGTTTGCCCTACCATATAGATCAGTTTCTCCAATAGAAATTTATTCCTGGACTATCAATAGTGCTGATTCTGAGTGATAACCCCAGTTTTCATTCTTCTAGGTAGATAAGGATTGGTAAATGTTTCTCATGAGCCTAAAGGGCTTCTACTGACCTCAGATCGACATACACATATTAAAGTGATACATCTTGGGAAGAAATGTTCTGAACATTTTGGGGTGAGACCTACCCTTCATTGATGAAGAAAGAATTTAGACTGTATGATCTCCCAATGCTCCTTGACATATTTCTGTCTTTACACTCAGCCCAGAAAATTTTGCTTGGATGTTCAGGTCTACTTTAGACTGCTGTGTCTTGCCAGGGTGGCCTTTGGGGGTAATCAGATATACTAGGAAATGTTGTGACTACAGTTTCAAATTCAACCAGTCTGTTAAAATTGATTTAATTATACCCTTTATAATATGTTCCTGAGTAATTAGTGGGAAATTCTACAACTATAGCTATTCCCCAAAAGTGAAGAGAAATATAATGAAAGGGAAAAAAGAGAGGAAATCTGCATTTTAAGAATTCAATGGAAATCTAATGGACTTTGATCTTCTTGGCCAGACTCTTGATCCATCCTAAGGTAGTACATTGCCGAAGGAAAAGCCAGATTGTACATGATGATTTATGTTCTGAAAAAAAGTGGCAACCTTACCAAAAAAGGGGGAGGTGCAGCTTTCTTCTTGAACTAGAATTATTCATCTTATTTCTTACGTCATCTATCTCTCAGTCGTAATTTTCAAACGGAAGTCTACTGGGGTTTTCTGCTGGGATGGGCCTTCCTGTCCAGCAGAGTGGCTATTTCCATCTAATAATTACAGAAATGTTATGGAAATTCCCTTTTTAAAAGCATCACTTAAGAAAATTGTACATCATTCCTACCCAAACTTCTTAAAGAGTACATATGTCACACAAGAATAAATGATGTGAGATTGCCTTTCCATGATATTGTTGCTATTAGAAAGAAATTAAAACACTGTTTTGGTAACCTAATACTTTGTAGAATTAAGCTCACCCTTGTCATTCTTGTCTATTTGGTGACAGAATTCTTCACATAGTAGCAAATTGCTTTGGTTACTAAAACTGTCACAATATGAAAGATGGCACAACAATAATTATACTTTTCCGACTTTAACTCATCGAAATTATACACCAAAATTGAGAAAAACAAGTCATTGGATACTGAAAAGATTCACAAGCAAATGAAAACTGGAGAAAAAGAAAGGATGAATCATAAAATATATATATTTAATGTTAGCTAAAACCCATTTATACTCCTAAATAATGTTGCCACAAATTTTCAAGCAACTGAGAGCTCTTGGTAGAATAATAAAGATGATGAAGAAAAGTCCAGTAGAAGTCCCCTGACCTGCTTCTTCCTTGGTTTTTCCCCCAATGGCTATTTTATTGTTGAAAAAAACGGAAGAGAAGAATCACTGATAAAGTTTCAAAATTTCCCAGAATGCAAGTAGTATAGAACTCTCTTGAGAATGCCTACTTCGGATAAATAACTCTGCAGGCTGAGTTTGAGGACATCCCATCCCATCCCATCCCATCCCATCCCATCCCATCCCATGGGGGACACATATACCCTGATTTTAGTCATGGTCCAGAGCTCTTTGTAAGTACCAGTCCCATACCATCTTCATTATATGTTCTCCTGGAAGATTCACAGGGAATTCAAAATCCAAAACTGAACACTTGGTTTGTTCTCTCCCTCTCTGCTTTTCTCCAGGTATTTTCTGCCAGCTGTCCTGTGACCCAAGTAAAGAAACTGGTGTTTATCCCACATCTCTTTTGTCACTCCCCTCCCTTGAGCCAAATCAAGGAATTTGGATCATTCTTTTTATTTCCTACCATACTAATCTCTCTGATAGACCCGCTACTCTTGTTTTAATTTTTTCTTCAATTGAAGTAACACTGGCTTACAACTCTATATAGGTTTCAGCTATAAAGCTAGTTCAACATCTGCATATACCAATTACAATCTCTACCAAAAGTTTCATTTCTATCCACCACCATTCAATTAATCTCTTTTACCTGATTTTCCCACCCTCATCGCACATCTCCTGTGATTCTTTTTTTTTTTTGTTCTCAATCAAGACATTTTCTACGTTCTGTGATAGTTGTTCTGTCTTCATTCTCCTCCACTTCTTTTATTTCCTCCTTCATTCTTCCCACAGATTTTCTACACAAATTTGTCCCAGTTGGTACCATACTTAAAATATTTAAATGGTTCCTCTTTAGGATAAGGTTTTTTCTCTGTTCTTCGCTCTTGAGATCTCTTGTCTTTCTTTTTTTTTTTAAATATGTATTTTTATTGTTATTTATGTCTTTTACATTTTGTATTCCCCTTGGGTAGCCCACCACCAATTCTCCCATGATCCATCTCCATGGTCCCTTGTGTTCTTTTCTATTCCATTTTGTGCGATTTTCCTTCCCTCCCTCCGCCTCCCCCCCCC
>PVIJ01023873.1:0-13407 GCA_004024925.1 Scalopus aquaticus
CAGAAGATAAGAAAAAAAAAAAAAAAACTCTCTTTTTCTTGCTATCCTGCCTTCCTCCCAGATCTAAAAAGTCAAAGGACCAGGATCTAATGTATTTCAGAATTAAGAACTGAATCCAGGGGCTCCCTGGTGGGCCAGCAGGTTAAGCACAACTCTGTGAAGCTGTCAGCAGCCATTGCAGCACAAGAGCTGGATCCCTGGCCAGGGAGATTCCCACATGGCACAGCAGACCTCTTCTATCTCGGCTGCTGTTCCCCTCAGCAGTGTATTTCAGTTGATCTGCCTGTTCTGCTCCCCATTCTCTCTCTGGTGAATCCTCTCACCACCCCACACCTCTGGCCTACACCTCAGCTTGTATGCATAAATAAATAAATCTTTAAAAAACAAAAAAGAACTGAATCCAGATCACCAGGGGCAATGGGAGGTAATCAGAAATAAAAACTTTGAAAAAGTACTTCTCTCCTTTGTAGCAGGTCAGCCCCTCAGATTCTCAGTGAGGTCAGTAGGCACCCCTATTTTTCTTTTTTTTTTACATACAAGCTGGGGTACAGGCCAGAGGGATGGGGCAGCGAGAGGGTTCACCAGAGACAGAGCGGGGAGCAGAACAGGCAGATCAGAAATACACTGCTGAAGGGAGCAGCGGGCGAGGCAGGAGAGGTCTGCCCCACCATGTGGGAATCTCCCCGGCTGGGCGTTGAACTCGCGTCGCTGCTGCCGACAGCCCCACAGTGCAGCACTCAACCGCTGCGCCACTGGGGAGGCCCCCCCTATTTTTCAAACCACTCAGTTTCAATGTTGAGTTTCCCATGTTAGTGAAATTTAAACCCTTTGCCTCAAGAAAGTATTTTATTTCTTGGGTCCTCTCTACCAGTGCTGGAGAGATTCCTGGTGATTTTTTTTTAATATATGACTACTGAAAGTAAGTTATCTCTCAAACATAAATATAGCTATTTTCAGAAATGATATAGTCAAAACACATATTGAAGAATAAATGATCTTATCCATTATCAAACAGACATCCTTGATCTTATAATGACTGGGTCCCTATTTTCTTCTGAGGACATTTGATTTCTTTCCAGCTCCATTGGGAGTTTACAACTTGAAGAAAAATTATTCTAGCTTATCATGATGGTTTTCTTTGTCATCCTTGGGATTGTGTCATACTGATTAAATTATTTCTCCCCACTATTCCCTTCCCCACTCTATGGTGTGTGTGTGTCCGTGGGGGGGGGGGAGGGTGGTAGGTGTGTGTGGCAGGGGGGCGGTAGGTGGTTGGCAATTCTTCCTACTACATTTCTACAACAGTATCTCACCTTTTGCAATACATAACTAACAACATAATATTCAACAAGGCAGGACTTTACAAAGACAAAAAGTCTGGAAAGAGACCTATACATGTTTTATTCTATATGGACTCAAGCACACTTGCTGTCAGCAATTCCACATAGGACCCTATTACCTTCAGTTCCTTCTCATGCTATGTCAGTTGGGTACCTGCTTCTCCAGGGACTCTCCTCGTTTTCTTGAAACTCCTTTACATATTGCATAAACTGTATCCCACCAGTTTGCTGAGATACTAGTTTTGCATTTTAACCCACTTATTACTGAATTCATATACTTTACATCTGTCATTTTCCTAGTTTACTCAGAGTTCAAGTTTGTTGCCTTCATCAAAGATGTTTTTTAAGGTCATCTCTTGCTCTATTAGGAATATGAGGAGGATTTCTCTGAACTAAAGATCTCTGTCAATGCTCTTTCAGAAGATGCCCTCTTTGCTATTGGTATCTTTCTAGGGTCTCTTTATGCATATAAAAATAAGCATCAGTGTAATTCTTTTTTTTAATTTATCATGTTTTATGACCATTGTTATTCTGGATTTATAAATATACATAAGTGGTCTTCTCTGGCTGTGCTAAGCAGTGCTGTAAATTATATGGCAGAACTCATAGTCAGTATAATCTGGTTCCACAATTTGTTTTAGGGGTAGAATTTTTATAGTTTTTAATTAATTCATTCATTTTGATTGAAGTAACATTGATTTACAACATTGTATATGATTTAGGGGAATCGGGTTAGACCTCCTCAGATGTATGTCACGCCACCATAGCCATCACCAAAACATCCATACTCATTTACCACATTCTAAACATTTAATACAATAGAGAGTATACAGTGCTCAAAGTGTGAATTTTGATTTTTCCATAACAATGGATATTGTAGGAAAAAAGTGCCCTTTCTGCTTGGAAAGTGAACTGAAAAATAAACATTTCATTTGTACAGTGTCACGGCACCCTGTAAAGACCATGAAATGCTGTCCCTGTTTACTTTATTTCAACCACATTTTGCCATTTATAATTGGAGTTATTATTACTTTAACATAAATTTATTTAGCATTTTTAAATTATTTAAAAGGTGTGCAACAAATCCTTAAAACAGATATATAAAGACAAAATAGGTGTCAGAACTATTAAACTGGGAAGAGGGTAAAGGGATTTTCAAATTAAATCCCCTTTGCTATGAAAAGTTAAAATCAAAATTTTTATTCGGAATTTTATTTTTTGCTCAGAAATCACCATTCTGTCAGAATAAAAATATTCTTGTGGAGAAATTTTGTAAGAGGAAAAACATGGTGGTTTGGAATACTGAACACTTGGTTTTATTTAGATACGCATGCCAGCTATAAATTAGAAATACTAGTTTATTCTTTCCCTTGAAAATATTAGGCTGTTTTTCTGATCAGGAAGATTTTGCTCCTCACCAGTTTTATTATAACAAAATTCTTTCTTAAGGTAGATCACTAGCGTAAGAAACCTCATGCTAATCTAGAAAATGTCTTATAAATCTGCATTGTGAGAAGATATAGTACTATGAAAAGTAGTAAAGTGAAAAAATGTGTAAAGTGAACATCAATGACACATATATTTAGCGATTATATAGTTTATTTTCTGTTAGACTCCCATGCTTTCTATATACAGTTCAACAACTTCCTTTCCTAAGATGTTAACAAAATACTCAGAAATTCTCTATTGGAAATAAAACACATACTAAGGGGTTTGCTTTATTTTGTTTCCCAAATCTTTCTAATATTATTATATAATACCATTACTTGAGAGCCCTGAGACACTTATTTTAACATGTTTTTAACACTCTATACACAATCTAATGTTGTGTGGACATAATAAAAGAGAGACAATCAACGGAGGGGTGGGGACGGGGGGAGGGGAGGATAAGGGCACAAAATGGAATAGAAAAGAATACAAGGGACCATGGAGATGGATCACGGGGGAATTGGTGGTGGGCTACCCAAGGGGAATACAAAATGTAAAAGACATAAATAACAATAAAAATATATATTAAAAAAAAAAAAAGAAAGCACAGTATCTTTTTGTAAAGCACTAACCATCTACGGTGCTGACACAAGGACCTGAAACCTTTTCTCCTAACGGAAACAGATTTTCTGCTGCTTAGCCTCTGTTAGCTCTCCTAGGACGCTTTGGCAACAATCAAACAATAACAAAACTTATACTTCCACTTACTATCTGCTTTCTTTCCGACTAGAGAAAAACTGGAAACAAAAATCCAATTCAAATTAACTAGGATTTGGGGCAAGAAAAACTCTCAATGGGGAAGGCATTACTGTTTATATTCAATGTACAAATCGTTCCTCCATTTTACCTTGCACGAAGTATTATAGTTCATTGTCTTTCAAGTGCTTCGGGCAATTCAATAGACTAGTGTTACAAAATGTGTGATTGTCTACGAATACTGTGTCTATATGTGAGCCCAACAGAGAATTATGAATCATTTCTACTCAGTGTTGTAAATTTAATTTTCAAAAATATTATAAAATGAAGTAGCTATTATTATAAAGATGCTTTTAGATGACATTTAATTACAATGCAGGGTAATTTATTTTACCAGGTAGAGTATCTTAGGCCAATTGCATTTATTTATGTTTTATGCTTGTGCGATCATAACAAACAACTTGTCCTATATGTTCATTTCACATTTATTTTTTCAATCTTAAGAGATAGTCTGGGTTTTCCTCTAAATTTTGGTAATGACTGTTAATTATAAGGGGGATATTTCTTTGCCCTTACACCTCCCTTGTTGAAGAATGCTTTGAACTCTCCAGAAGTTTAATTGCATTTCATAGAATGGTTCCTCTTTGCAATTAGGTCTTGGCTTAGATACTGAGTATGTTTTCTTTCATGTTTCTATTCAATAATTTCTGTGGTAAATTTTCTGCCTCACCAATGAGTGCTTTTATTCCAGTCTCTGGCAACAGTAAATTCTGAGTAGCCACATTCTTTCATCTGATAAAGATAGACTCTCTGATCACCGTTGAAGTGTTTTTGGCAAGTCTGCCTTTGATTATTTTAATTATTCTTCCCTTTTACAAACAGCTAATGAATAGCTTATCAAGTAATACCGTCATATCTCTGGTTGGGTTCACTTTATTAGGAAGGCAATCGTCATTGATAGGGTAAATACAGTGTTGAGTCTCCCTATTCATGAGTGGAATGTGTTATTTAAACTTTTGTGGAATTATTTTGGTTCACTTCTCTGAATAAAGAATTTTATCATGGAAAGTGGCAGTGATCTATCCAAAGACAAAATAGTGAAGTTCTACCCAAATGGCAATATGCTTCTTGGATCTCTTTCTAAAATTTTCATTCTGTAGTCCCCAAAAGACTTTGTTAATATAAGCACTATAATTCTGATATTAAGAAAGTGAAGGAGCACACAGTTTGAGAAAAGAGAGAGGAAAAAGAGAAAGTTGTCAAGAGTCCTGTGCACAGTGTTTTATTCTCTTACACAAGCAAATCGATTCCACTAGGGAGTGTGGCCCAGTGGCTGGAGGTGAGCCAAGAGTTTCTTTACCAACTCTGAATACATATTTAATGGTTCTAGAAAGAGAATCCCAGTCTGGACATCCAATCTGTAACTCAGTTTCTGCAACTGTAAAAACAAAAAAAAGGAAACCTGCAATATCAAATTACCTTAGAAATATAAAAATTGGCCAACATCTCAGTATATACATACAAATATGTATGTATATAAAAGGACCTTACAACTGCCTGAAATTATCAAATTTAGTAAGGTTTTACACAAAAATAAATGCTCAACCAGTAAAATGATCTACTATAGCAAACTTATTCAATTCTTTTTTCAATTCTTTATTTATCCACTCATATATCAAAAAAGTATTTGTTGCATGCCATCTAAGCACCAGATATTGTACAAGCCACTGCAGATAAAGCAATGGACAAGTAAGACAGTCTGTGCTCTAGTGTAACTTACATTTTCATTTAAGCCTGGGGGACAGAAAAAATTGAAAAGGGTGATGTTAAGGAGTGGGGAGATTCTTTAGAGTGAATGATCAGGAAAGTCTTTTTTGAAGGGTAATATATGGACTCAAACAAGTAACAAAAAATGATCCAGGGAGAAGAACATTAAGTGTATGTCCCTTAAGGGCAGAAAGAATTTATTCAGTTAAAAAAAGAGAGAAGACCAAGGTGATTCAAGTGTAGTGAACACGGTAGAGAATGGTGTATAAGATGAGTTAGTGGTAGAAAGTGATATGCCCTGTAAATTTGGAGAACATACTAATGACTTCAGAATTCTTCAAAATACACTAGGACATTTTTGGTGAGTTCATCAGCGGTGTATCATGACCTGATTTGGTGCCTGCTTTGTAGATAATGAATTATAAAGACCCAGAATAGAAGTAATGATAGACTAGAGATGACTAAAGTCACCTAAGTGAGCAGAGACGGCAGCAGTAAAATTGATAACAAGTACGTGATTTGGGATATATTTGGGATAGAACTTAAAGGTCTCAAAATCATTTAGTTTGGGAGGTAGGTGCAAAAAAGAGAGAAATCAAGATGACTCCAAATATTTTGCCTCAAACAACTATGTAGTAGTTAATGACATTTACTCAGACAGAGAAGGCAGAATTAGGAGGACTAGAACAATACATCAAGAGTTCAGTTTTAACCTTGTTAATTTAAAGTTCCATTAGCCATCTAAATGCTGATGTCAAGTACAGTTCTAAATATAAATATGGTTGGATCAAAAGCCAGAAATAAACGTTTAGCAATAATAACAAATGGATGAAAATGAAATTACAGAAATGGTCGACTAATAAGGAGGTAGTTTGTCCAGGACAGAGTTCTGGGGCTCTTAAATATTTAGAGGGGTATTTAAGGAAGGAGTCAATGTAAGAGACTCAAGATAGGGGGAAGCATAAGGATTCATGATACAGACTCCATGAGAATAAAATTTCAAGAGAGAGAGGAACTGGGTACCTATTTGCAGTGATTAAGAAGTCAAGAAGATGAGAAATTTTTCAGGATGGAAGTTATTATTAGTGTTGATGGAATAGATTCAGATGTATGAATTAGGGTGAAAGAAGATAATGAGTAGTAGTTAAAAGAAACAAAGGGGAAGGTAAAGGACTTATACAACAAGACAACTGTAAGACCCTATTAAGAAAAATAGAGGAGGATACAAAAAAATGGAAAGACATCCCATGTTCGTGGATTGGAAGAATTAACATTATCAAAATGGCCATACTACCAAAAGCAATTTACAGATTTGATGCTATTCTGATAAAAAATCTCAATGACATTCTTCAAAGAAATAGAACAAATATTGATGAAATTCATATGGAACCACAAAAAACCTCAAATAGCCAAAGCTCTCCTGACTAAAAGAAAGAAAATGGAGGGATTACACTCCCAGATTTCAAACTATACTACAAAGCCATAATAATTAAAACAGCATGGTACTGGAACCAAAACAGAAGCACAGACCAATGGAATCGAATAGAAAACTCAGAAATAAATCCACATACCTATGGACAACTAATCTTTGACAAAGGAGCAAAGAATATACAATGGAACCAAGGTTAGCTTGTTCAATAAATGGTGCTGGGAAAACTGGACTGCTACATGCAAAAAAATGAAGCTAGACTACTACCTCACACCATGCATAAAAACCAACTCAAAATGGATAAAAGACCTGGACGTAAGATCTGAAACCATAAAATTTATAGAAGAAAATATAGGCAAAACTCTACACGACATACACCTCAGTAAAATCCTTAAAGACACATCTCAAAAAGTGAAGGAAGTCAAGGAAAAGTTAAACAGATGGGACTACATCAAAATGAAAGGCTTCTATACAGCAAAAGACAATAATCAAAACAAACAGACACCCTACTAATTGGGAGAAAATCTTTGCACACAATACAACTGATAAAGGACTGATAACTAAAATCTACGAGGAGCTCACACAGCTCAACAAAAACAAAGTCAACAATCCAGTCAAAAAATGGGCAGAAGAGCTAAAAAGACACTTCTCCAAAGAAGAAAAGCAAAGGGCCAACAGCCATATGAAAAAAATGTTCAACATCACTTATAATCAGGGAAATGCAAATCAAAATCACAATGAGATACCACCTCACGCCAGTGAGAATGGCGCACATTAACAAAACCGGCAACAACAAATGCTGGTGAGGATGTGGAGAAAAAGGAACTCTTCTACACTGCTGGTGGGAATGTGAACTGGTCCAACCACTATGGAAAGCCATATGGCGATTCCTCAAATTAATAAACGTGGAGCTACCATACGACCCATCAATACCACTTTTGGGAATTTACCCAAAGGACACAAAAACACTAATCCAAAAGGATACATGCACCCATATGTTTATTGCAGCACTATTTACAATAGCAAAGGTATGGAAACAACCCAGATATCCAAAAATAGATGACTGGATCAAAAAGATGTGGTACATATACACAATGGAATACTATTCAGCATTCAAAAAAGATAAACTCATGCAATTCGCAGCAACATGGATGGAACTAGAAGGGATCATGCTCATCAAAATAAGTCAAAAGGAAAAAGAAAAATATCGAATGGCCTCACTTATAACAGGAATATAGGGGGACCAAATACAAGAGCGACAACCAGAGTTGGGGGAGGATTGGGGCTCAAAACGGGGGAGAGGGGAGCACAAGGGACTATGGTGATGGTACACAGGTGAATTGGTGATGGGAAACATACGGGGAATATACAGTAATGCAAAAGACACAAAAATAACTACAAAAAAAAAGAAACAAAGGGGAAAGGGAGATAAATATTTTTATTCAACTATATATTCATACATCACTGTTAAAGCTAACAAGCACTATAAGGATTAATTCTTAGCCCCAGGATTTTCTATTTATTTTAGTTTGTGTTTGGAGGGCTGTTATTTATCAAATACTTATTCAAATCCTATTCATGTGTAAGGAAATGTCCTAGAATTTTAGAATGTTCATTAACAAGACAAACAGTCTTAACTTCATGTAGCTTAGTTTCTAGTGTGGGAGACAAACAACAAATAATAGAAATAGTACATAAATATATTACATAGTAGGTTAGAGAGTGATAAGTGCTTTAGAAAATAATTAGAAGTAGAGGAGAGTAACAGGAATTCAAAGTACTGGGATTATGATTTAAATAGGGTGGTCAGGGTAGGTAGGATTCATTAAGATGATGGCTTTTGTGCCAGAAATTGAAGAATTTAGTTAGGTGATTATCTAAAGGAAGAGCATTCTAGACAGAAGGACCCCCTAGCAAAGTGGCCCAGAGATGGAAGTAAAACTACAAGGGCAGAATAACTTGAGAGTTAAATGAATAAAGGATCAATGCAGTAAAGGAGGTGAAAGGAGTAACAGGTCATCTTAGAAACAAATATTTTCTTCATTCTGAATGAAACAGAGAGAGTAACAAGTAGAGTTGTGAGAAGGGAGTGATATGATCTGTAACACCTGACAATAATGAAAGAGTTGGTGGTGTCTTGGATCAGGGTAGGAGTGGAACTAGTGGAAATGATGGAGTTCTGGAACTATTTTGAAAGCAGAATAGGATCCCTTCGTGCATTAAGTGTCAGATATGGAAGAAAGAGAAGAGTCAAGGATGACTACAAGGTTATTGAGCTAAAATGTGAGAGAATATAGTTGCCAACAGCTGTGATGGATAAAGTGGCAGGTAAAGTAAGTTTCGGGATAAGAATTCATGCTGGTTGAGACAAAACAATCAAGTAGAGATGTCAAGAAAGCAGTAGTATATACAAGTCTGGCATTTGGTATCTTGCTCAGTGATTTCAGATCTTTCAGAATCATGATCTATCAATTGATGCTACTTTGTCAGTTTTATCTAATGCCTATTTAGGTTAAGTCCCCCAAATATATCTGTTCAAGTCCTATGGCGATGTCAGAGCAGACAAAACAGCAAATGCCAATAAAAGAACATGACATACTAATAACAATGTGGGCTAACAAGGTCTATCTAAGTTTCATTTAGCCACACTAAATGTTATAGATCTTTAAACCCTCAGTGTAGATCAAGAGAGTAAGACAACACTCAGTTGAAAATTTTTTCCTGTAATCACTATATCAGATGCAACATATTAAGTAAGATGGCAAAAAGAGAGAAACTTATCAACAAATAATAACACTGGACACTGTGTATCATATATTGGCAATTCAAAGAAAGATGCCCTTGACCCAGTTTATCTTTGGCAAATGTCTCTGTGTATTTGTGTCTCCTACAAAATATGACAAGGGCAAAGAGATAATAACAGGCACAGTCAATCCCTGAGAAAACTGCAAGTTTTAAATAACAAAAAGGAAAATGGGCACTGACTATACCTCTGATTTGAAATGCCTAGTGCAATTAATGATTGCCATTACATGTTCTCTATTAGCCTGACTTACATAAGCACAAGGAAAAGTTCAGGGTCTAAGAGCTAATCAGGAAAAATATCACTAAGCTTTGGGGTCAGTTAATTAACAGTAAAGTCATATTTTTCACGGATTAAGTCAGGCTCTTCCTTTTGACCTCGTTTAATTGCTGCTTTTAAAGACCACTGCAATAGTGTTCTCACATACAAAACGTATTGAAATTCAGCCATTCTCTTGAGGTGTAATAAGAGCAGAACTTTAAAGCACTAGGGCACAAGTATAAATTAGCACAGTCTTTGTGGAAAGCAACAGATATTATTATGTATTGTGCGACAATTCCTATTTTTGTGTAATACTATCTGTTTGATAATACATACATTATGGAGACTATTGATACTTTTGTTATACTTGTAACATTAGTCCTAGAGAAATGTGAAAAATGGTAATCATATAAGGTATTTATCAAGCATTATTTGTTACAGTAAAAACTTGGAGTTCTAAATATCCAAAACAAAGTATTCAAATCAATTAGAACAATTCATTGGCATATCATATAGTAGCACTAAGAAGTAAAAATACAATGAATGATATAAGATTGTCTTTATGATTTAGAACTGAGGCCTATTAAGGAACACATACAACTTTATATCTGAATTATGTAAAAATACTTATGCATACTTTTTATACACAACAGATTCTTGAATAAAGCTGTTTTATTATAATGTCGACGAGCAAAAAAAGAAATTCAGCCAACACAGAATAAAATGACATTATTAGAGAACCTGCTTTGGTTACATGTTTTTTTGCTAAAAGTCACAGTTCTCAAGAACCTATGGATGGCATTAAGGATTTTCCATATACAAAAATGAAATACTTACACAGTTTTCTATATATGCAATTTTTGATTGCTTTAGAGAAATCTAATAAACCTGGCTCTAATTTCTGTTTTTCTGATTAACTTAGCACTCATGGAAAAAAAAGGTAGTGTCAGTTCTTGTAAATACATTTGATGGTGATTTTGGTGCTACATGTTGTTACAACATATGGCCAATTTCAGAAAGTGAGTTCAGATAATAAGAATTGTATCTTATCTAAATTTCTCTGGGATATAATAGAAGATTTTCTAATTTTCAACGTTCCATAGTATATAATAACCTGTAACTGCTCATATTATATGTAAATATTAAATTTTATATATAATATTTTGTTTTTAGTATGTAATATATTGAATATCAATATATTTTAATTTTCATTCCCTTTATGAGAACAAAAAGGATTATGACTTTCTGTAATAGAGACGAGAAATATTGGCATGAATATTCAATCATTATGATTCATGCCATCACTATAAAACTCATGATATAATTTCTCAGAAAATATGATTAAAAACTTAAATTGTGAAATGGATGAAGGTATAGTTAGGTTCAGCGATATGGCTCTGAAATACACTTTTTGATTTCCCAGTTTTGACAGTCTTTTGTCATTGGAATAGATCAAATTATCAGAGTCTCACCAATTCTACCTAGAAGCAAATACTTAAAACTACCTGTTGACAGATGGTGCTGGGCTGATAAAATCTATCACATAAAAATTTCTGCATAAGCTATCTGAAGAAAAAAGATGGTCCTATTTTAGTAATTTTTTGTTTCAAAACTAACAATATTTCTTTGTTAATGCAAATTAAAGAATAGAAAATACTAATGTAAACTCAGGGGTCTAATTTACATTGAGAAAAAGTATCTATATTTCTACTTTTTTGTAGTCAGCACTCAAAAAAAGATAAGAATTGTTAATAATCAAGGACTGTGATATTTTTATATTAAAAATTTCATTGCCTTTTCTCAAATGCAAATTATTTATTGATTTTTAAGGCATTGAATGCCTGAGTTTGGCAGTACAGTGTCTCAAAATGTTAAAAGCACCAATTAATCAACTCCTGCTAACACAAGGAACTAACACTTATTAACCGATTTGACCTTAAACTTAACAGTATTGCTGACAATAATTAATCCAGTTAAAGGTATCAATTCCTACACCTGTATATATTATTCTGATGATGTTAATGCAGGTAGAAACATGTCTAAGTGTGATTTTCAAAATCACCTGAGAAAGTTTGAAGGCTTTCAGATTCCTGAGTCCCACATCATACCTATGGAAAATGAATCTCTGAGAGTGAAAAACTCTGGAAATCAAATTTTACCATGAACCTCAGGCAGTATTTATATACACTGTATTCAGGGAAAGACAGTGGATCAATATTTACATATTTTTTCAAGTTTTAAAAAATTATGTTATTTTTTATTGAGGTAAAATCAGTTTAGCACACTATATATGATTTAGAGGTATAAGTTCATACCTCTACAGATGTATATTACCACACCTACCACCAAAATACCAATAGTCAGTCCATTAAGACCCAAGCCTCTTTGGCTCCTCACACTCCATCCTCCCTTCTGGTAGCCTTAATTTTGCAGTCAAACTTGTAGGGTTTGTTTTGGTTTGGTTTTGTCCGTTCCTTTGTTTTCCTTTTTTATAGTCCACTTCTGAGTATGAATTCATCTGGCATATGTCTTTCTTCTTTCTTTCTTATTTCTCCAAACATAGTTACCTCCAGTTCCACTCATACTGTCAAAAATAGTTAGTTTTTTAATTGTTATTTTAATACCTGACTAGAACTCCAGTGTCCATATAAATCATTTTCCTAATCTAATTTGTTCTTGGGCACTTAGGTTGTTTTCATACTTGGCTATTATAGTGATGCATAGAACATAGGAGTATATATAGCCCCTTGAGTTAGTGTTTTGGCATTATTCAGGTAGATACTTAGGAGAATAACTGGTGCATCAAGTGATGGAGCTATTTTTTAAATATTTTGAGAAACCTTCACACTGTTTTCCATAGGTAATGGAGCAGTGTACATTCCCACCAACTGTGGTCAAGTGTTTTTAATTCACATCTTTGCCAACACTTGTTGTTTCTGTTTTTTTCAATATGTGTTATTCTCTTACATGTGAGGTGGTATCTCATTGTGGTTGTAATTTGCATTTTCTTGATAAGTGATGGTGAGCATTTTTTCATGTGCCTGTTAGCTGTCCATATGTCTTCTTTGGAGAAATATCTATATAACTCGTTTTTTAATTGAGTTATTTGTTTTGCTATTGTTGAGTTGTATGAATTCTTTATAGAACTTGAATATTAGCCCCTTGTCAGCTGTATGAGGGGCAAATACTTTTTTCCCATTTGGTAGGATGTCTTTTCATTGTAATTATGATATCATTTGCTGTGCAGAAGTTTTTTAACTTGATGGAGATTCATTTTATTTCCCTTCCCACTGTAGTTGAGTCACCAAAGAGATTATTGAAGCCAACGTCGTGGAGTGTTTTGCCTGTTTTCTTCTATGTATTTACGGTTTCAGATCTTACATTCAAGTGTTTAATTCAATTTGAGTTAATTTTTATGTGTGGCAACCTCAACAGATACACTAAGATCAAAATCGTACCAGCCTTCTTCTCCGATCATAAAGGAGTCAAACTGGAAATAAATCATAGAAAGGAAAAAAGAAACCTCCTTACCTCATGGAGACTGAAACCCACATTACTGGAAAACCAATGGATCAACGAAGAGATCAAAGAAGAAATTAAAAAATACCTGGAACTGAATGACA
>PVIJ01023874.1:0-13402 GCA_004024925.1 Scalopus aquaticus
GGTCCTCCCCCTGCCAGCCTCCCAGGGTGCTCGCTGTCTTCCTGATGCTGGTAAGGGAAACGTGTACCTGCGTGGCTTCTACTTTCCAAAGGCTTGTGTTTGTTGCGTCATTCCCGCTTTTGCTGTAGGTTAGCGTTATTTTAGGTTTCGGGTATTATTTGGTATGCTTTGGTAGGTTATATTTTTGGCATGTGGAGAGCTTGGAATTTTTTTCTCATGGATGGTAATCGCTTGCTCACATTAGGCCATTTTGGCTTGAGAAAAGTTTCATGGGAACCAGAATGCTCTACTTTTGGAAAACCTATATTGGCAAAGGACATCTCTTAAGTCCAGGAGAGAATGCAATTCTGTCTCATATAAAACTCTAAGAATGATATTTTTAATGATACACTGTGAGTCTTGCCCATTAGGGAATACCACAGTGCATGGCATGGCTCTCTGTTCCTGTCACATTGGCCCACTCCTGGTCTTTGTATACTACAGACATTTTTGTACAAACTTGACTTTTATACTTGTTTTGAGTTCCTGGAAGTCACGACCCATATATGACTTACCTCTGTCTGAAGTCACAGAGTCCATTACAAGGGCCTATAAATATTAGTCCCAAAGGTAATGCTTGCTGAATGACTAGTGGAAACTGAAAGAATCTATCAAGGCCTTTGAAGTCAGCCTACCTTTGGTTTGGTTTGACTGTTATCTCTGCTGGTAAATAATTCTGGAACCAATGAAACTCATTATTACAGAATTGTTATGAAGATAAGTAAAGGAGCTTTGTAAGTGTAATTTTAGTGTCTGCTATATAGTAAGTAAATGGTGACCCATCATAAATGATGCTATTGTAATTATGTGACAGGACAGAAATCATTGACCATGATGAAAGCAGATACTGTAGCTAAGTTGTTGCATGCAATCCTCCAATGTTACGTGACAGATCATGGTATGGACCCATTATAAAGATCAATCATTAGCATATCATTGACCTTTCTCCCCACAGTCCTCTGAAACAAATTTCCTTCAATTCTTTTATGCCCTAGTCTTCAAAATAGAGTCATACTAAAAGAGTCACACTAAGAGAGTCATAGTGTTAACCCTTTTGGATTTTTTTCTGGTGCAGAATTAGAGAAAGAGAAATGGGAGAACAAATAGCAGTGAGGCAAAGACAGTGGAGAAATCATATATGGCAACAGGAGTGATGGAAATATATGGGGCAGGAAAAGGGGTTCTGCAAGTACTGCCATAGTCTGTTTATCTCCTAGTATTTATAAGTACTGCCATGATCTTTATATTCCCTTCTAAAAGTCTAAAATTATTTTGAAATTATATCTCTGGCTAGTTTGATATGGAAACTTGTAGGTCACACATTTCTAATACCTGGATGTGATCAAGAATAGTCTCTGGATGTGATCAAGAATACACAGATCCAGGGATATCAACTAAAGTGCTGTTTATTCAGTGGAGTAAGCACTTTTCCACAGACATTCACACCCATGAAAGTGTGCCAGCTCCACCCTCAGTGCAAGACTATTTTGTGGTCTTGATGGGTTGCTCTTAAGAAATAATGGCACGCACATTGCTTAATTGAAAAGTGTTGCAAGAATTCATCATTGGGCAAATTTGATCTACATTTTTGGTTCCTACATTCTTTACATTTGAAAGTCAAGCCTCTAACTCCTGAAATGTTCAGTGAGGTGTTGGGGTGAACTTGAAAAAGACAGCAAGATGAAAGAGCAAGATGTGTTTAATCGCTGAAGATTTCAAGAGTTCTTGACTTCAAACAAAGGTCTATAGAAATCTTAGACTCTTGTGAGTTGATTTTTCCCAATTCACTTATTCAATGAATATTTATTGAAATCATATTGTGGACAATGATGAAGGCAGATGCTGTAGGTAAGTTGTTGCATGTAATTCTCCAATGTTATGTGACAGATCATGGTATGGCCCTATTATAAAGATCAAGACACTAAATCTGCCAAGGACATAGTAACTCACCTTAAATCAAATGGCTAATCAGTGATAGATGTCTGATTGCATATCATAGGCACTCATCCACACAGTGTTGACATGGTAATAGGGCATAACCAGGAAGGTCCTGCTGAATGCCCATTGTGTCTTTCTGTGGGACCAGCTACTTGATTTGCATGCGCCAGTGTAAAATGAGAATGCAGGTCTCTGTGTTCATTAATTATTTAAGATTTCAAATGGAAACAACAGAACATTACACCAAGCACAAGATCTTTCTCAGTATGGGATTTTGGATGACTACTACATGGGTCCCTCGCACATGAAACCAGCTCTGGTTTTCTGATTCCATCATCCCAAATTTCTTTTGTGGACTTAACTTCCCTAAGACTGAGGATCCTAGTTATGAAGTTCATGTTCTTTTTTAGTCAGTCTCCTTAATTTTTAGTGAATTTATTTGCATCTTTAAGTTGAAGGAAACAGGATTTTCCCAAAAGGTAGGGTTGAGAAAAATTGAACCTGCTCCCACCTGCCAGAGAAAGCCATGCTTCTGAAGTAATGGCATTGCCTTGGACTTCAATGTAACAGTCCCTTAGGCAAGTTTTTTATTGGGGGGGGGGGAAATAAAACCCTAAAAGAACAAAAATGTGAAAGGAATAACACAGTTTGTTTCTGGCAGGATATCAGCTATGCTGGACTCGCTCAAATAATAAAGATAGTCACCACTGGCCTATGCACCAGATTAACACAGGATTTTACCAAGTCACTGCCTTTGACAGTCACACTGGCTGAAGTTTGGGCTGTGAGAATGCTGTGTATTATTACGTAAGTGATGTCTTTAATACACAGCAGACTATATTTTGAGTGGAGCCATCAAGCTGATGGAATATGGTGCCAATACCACACGTTCTCTCTATTGTATGTATTCATTTCTTTTATAGAATACATTCTTAGAGTTCCTCGTGCTGTGGCAGCTAGAAGCTCTTACAAAATTTAAGGGACATATATTATCTGTAGGTGCTCACAACTATTGGCATTAAAACTCTAGTTACTGCCTCACCACAGGACTTTCTCCTACCAGATTTATCAGAAGTCAGGCTAGTTACTGAATCACTTTGTGTTCCCAGAGCATTCTAGAAATTGAAAGTCTAGCCAGCCCAAGAAGTCCAAAGGAGCCATTAGGGCGTAAATCTTAATATAGAAAGCATCACCAAAATCAATAGGATTTGGCAGGTCCTATCATATATCAAAGAATGCGGAAAACAGGAAAGAAGTAGAGCTCACCCTCAGTGGCTTTATACCATAGTTCATTCACCTGTCACTCAAACTAGTCTCAGATGCAGGAAATATGCTTGACTTTTTCCTGGAGTGACCATATATTATGTTTTTTTTGGGGGGTTGGGGGGGGCGAGGAGATCAGTCTCAGTTTCAAATATTCTGTCCTGTTGTCCTCATAAGTGTGCTTGGACTTGTCAGACTTTGTGTACAGACTTTTTGGTCAAGAAACTATTTTCTCTGTGCTTGTTTCTCATCATGTCCATAGTGAAATTGAGCTGTGTGACCTGGCTTGAGTCTCTGAAGCCTAACTGGGCCTCAGCATTTCTTATCTGAAAAATATTGGAAAGAGAGGGGCTGACTAGGTCCTTTTTTAAAGCACTACAAGACATTTTTCAATAGTATCTTATATGGAACCATAATATGTAATACAGATGAAAGTAGGGATGTTCTGGTTGAAGTGGGTGACTAACCCACTCACAAGCCTGAAGAGGTGTCCTCTCAAGCATTTTCTTAGAAACCTCAGCCTCTGGAACTTGCATTTGAAAATCCTTGGACTGATGATCTCTAAGTCCTCTCCCAACTCGAGTGAATTTTCAAGGATCTGAAAAGTGTGCTGAGTTCAAAGGAGTGGGGTGGACAGGCATGGGGAAAGCAGCTGGACATATGGGGGTCAGCCGGCATAGCCCCACTGAGGGGCACTTACACATACTGACTGATGCTGATAAAATATAACTAAATATTACTGGTCTGCTTTCCAGTGCTTGTGATCTCTAGAGAAGTGACTTGCAGTTAACTCTGAGGCAAAAAGGCAGTGTAGATTAATGGACAGTATTCTTTGGGTGTGAGAAGATTGAGGGTTGGGCTCAGTCCCGCCACAAACCTGCCTTGCCTCTCTGTCCATTTCTAAAACTCTAAAATCATTCATTTGTAATGTGTGATCAGAAAGATCTTTTCCACCTTCAACAAATCCAGTGATTGCACTGAGAAATGTAAAAAATGTTATTAGAAATTCTATCCCTTTTCTAAACCCATGGAGGAGAAAAAAATGTATGTATAGTTCTCTTTTTCTCATATTCATCCCACTCCATCTCTGTTGTTCATTCTGATTACCCTTGCCTGAGGTTCAATATATATAAACAGCAGTCTCACAGGAAAAAAACATGTAATTCCCTCATAATTAGTAGAAAGGCAAAAAGAAAAGAGCACAGGGGTTGTTAGATATATTTGCCCTCACATATCCACTGCCGCTTAGAGAATCTTGGAATAGAGCAGACGAACTCTAAGAATCTTCCTTATATAAAGTATTCGTATCCAAAGAGAAAGACAATAGAAGGGCAATCTGTGAAAATTCAGTTATCACATTTACACATCAGCAGGAAAACCTGGTGTAAATAACACTTGCTTTAATAAATGACAGGTGATTCTGGACTGTCCAGTTTATCCAAGACCCAGAAAATTAGCACAAGTTCAGAAACCTTGGATTGACACACTCAATTTCACATGTTCCTCAATTCTATTATGTAGATACATTTTTGCCAAATATTATTAAATAATAGGAACTGGTGTTACCTGTAGACCCAATCCTCAGGCAATTCTTGTTCTTGCTAATGAATGGCAGAGTCAAAGGAACAAATGTAGAAGCACAGATATTCAAAGCAACTGAAGGATATTTTCTCCCAAGGACATCTGCTAACATGATGTTCTTTAGTATCATTCATGAAATTCTTCATGGTTAAGTATGAATTTTTATACACAGAAAACTCAGTATTCATATATGTGTGACAGTTATTTTTTTTAAGTCCTCCAAATACCCCTGGGCCTTTGTGCCTTCTTACTGTGCTTATGAAATTGTACAACCAGAAGGAGACCTAAAACTCTGTTTTTTTAAACACTAATGAATCACAGAGTAAATCTTGGTAAAACGGAGATTATGATTCAGTAATTCTG
Source organism: Scalopus aquaticus (assembly GCA_004024925.1). Classification (NCBI taxonomy): domain Eukaryota; kingdom Metazoa; phylum Chordata; class Mammalia; order Eulipotyphla; family Talpidae; genus Scalopus; species Scalopus aquaticus. The sequence continues at coordinate 5,185 of PVIJ01023874.1, forward strand.
GGGACAGGATGCTGCATTTCCAACAAGTTTTCAGGTGATACTGATGCTATTGCTCTATAAACCAAGCTTTGAGCAGTAAGGTCCCAAGAGTCTCCCAATTCTAAGATTCAGAAGGTATATGGTTCATTACCATGATTATCGTATTTTGATATGTGGGCTCCTTAGTTATACTGCTTGGGTTTAAATGCAAAATCTTTCACTTATCATTAATGTGACCTTGGACAAAATTTTATCTTCTCTTAGTTTCCTTATGCTGTTATAAGAACACATGAGTTTGTATATGTTGAGTGTGTGGTGCTACAGTTCAGCCTGACACACGGGGAGGGCTCAAGAAATGTTGGTTATTACTCCAAGGGTGGACTTTTTAAACCTCCATTAAAATAGTAGATATTATGAGGTCTGGAAGCCAGGGTTGAGTAATACATATTTATTTATGCTTCCTTATTCAGAAAATGATTTAAGGCAGCTGGTTGTTAATTGCTTTCTTCAAGTATCCATGTCCGTAACAGCTGGCATGAATATCAATATATAAATATAGACTCAAAAATAACTAGAAATGTGTATATCACCAAAAAAATGGGTATACTCCAGGTAACTATTAAATACCAAACTGCTAATATTGTTAACTAGCCTTAAAGTCGTTTAATTGATGGTACTGTTGATAGTATTAACACATTTAGCTTATTTCCTGAAATTTAGCATTCTTTGGAGTCTAGTTAGAGTTAGGATTTGAAATTGGTTTCAGGATAAACTGAGAAACAGATATATATGTGTGTAGATTTTCTGTTATGATCTGTTAATATTTTTAAGATCATATGAGGATTATTAGCAAGATCCGGTGACATACTTAATGAAAAAGAACCCCTTTTGAATAAAATACTAGGCAAAAGAGCCAAAGGACTCTGAGAAATATTGCATTTGAGGAGTGAGAATGTGGATGGCAGAGTTTAGGTTGGCTATAGGAAGTTTTGACTATGGATAGGATTCCCATGTAAGAAAATGTTAAGAATGTGGTTTCCCTAAACAAATACATAATTTTTGAGGCAGCAGGACCTGGAGGCTAACACATAAGTCTAGGAAGCAGTAAATCCCTTTACCAATCTGGAGCACTGATCTAAGACATGGCTGCTTCTGAATCATTTCATCATTCTAGGTCCCCACGTGAAAAGGGAGGATTCCCGTCTCACCTCCGCAAAGATTTGGCACAAACTAATTATGGTTTATAAGTGGTTGCCAAGGACTATCACCAAGAAATGTATATGACAAATGGTTGTTGACACACACCCATGCCCAAGTTGGAATGTAAGTAAATGCCAGAGAAAATTGATGACAAATATCACAAGGCAAAGTGTTTGCTCTCAGAGTGAAGGAAAGGTGATATCCTGCAGGCAGATGAGGGAGAGTTTAGCACATAGGCAGTACGAGTGTATGCGATCTCAAAAGAAATGGTGTCTAGGGTTCAGGAGCTGGAGGAGGGTGGTTATTGACTAGAGTCTGTCAATCTGAAGTGGTAGGTTAAAAACAATTAGCAAACATTTGTCCATTCATTATTTTCTCAGTAAACCTTCATTGAGAAGCAGGATAGGCAAAGCAATGTTCCACATGCCAGAAACACCAAGTCAAAATGAGATATTTATTGTCCTTTATTTCAAGAAGTCCACAGTCCATGAGAATATCCAAATGCAAGCATGTCAAATAATCATTACAGTGGGGTTTCATAAGTATGAAAGTAGAATCATATATAAAGATGCTGTAGATGCAAAGAAGACAGGTACCTGGTTAAATCAAGCTCAGGGTGGAAAAACAGATTTCTAGAGGTCTTACTTGAATTGAATTGGAAGGGTAAGTCCATTGAAGAAGTTAAAGGTCTGAAAAATCTCTCAGCCAACCAAATTCAGTAACTAACAAGCTGAGGTGAATCCTCCCTGTGCTTATATGTTTATGAGAATTCTCTCTCCAGTAAGGGAGATAAAAACTTGAGCAGAAACTTTGCCCTGTGAGACATGAGGGAAGTAACCAGGACTTCAGAAGGTGTCAGAGCTTTACAGCTAATGAGTTTTGCAAAGGTCCCTTTGGGCTCCTGTGTCTACCTCTTCCTCCCTAATCAGACAAACTCTAATTTTCCTCCTTTGCATATTGTTCATCCCTGTGAGAGTCCAATTCAAAAAGAATTCTATGGATAAAGGAAGTTTAAGAATCACTGCAGAGTATTCAGGAAAACCTGTCTTAATAAAGAAATGGCATCTATTTGAATATCAGTTTTCCTTTTCTCAGCTTCTATCCAGATCAGAGTCCCAATGATTCTTCTTGATATTCTGGGGCTGCTCTGATCCCCCCTCCTTCAACTAACTACACAGATGCCTATCACAACCCATTCCATCAGGAAACAGCTCTCTGTCTCCAAGTGTCTTTTTCTGAAGATAGATGATTCTGGTCTTCAGTCAAACAGTGATGCTGTATGGTGTTAGCTGATATGATAACCATGCGTGCTATGTTCAAAGCAGCCACCTCCTTTGTCTGCAGGAGATGAACCCTGGCCGTGACTACCTGGGCAAAGGTGTGCTGAGCCTTCTGACTGCAACAAGTACAGGCAGGACTCAGAATGAAGGCCCCTGGGTTCTGTAGCTGCTGTGGGTCATAGAAGTCTTGATAAGCTGTTCAATCAGGAATCAGAATAAGAAGAAGGACTGGGATAGGAGGAGAAAAGGAGAAAAATAAGCAAGAAAAGGGGCACACTAGGAGAGGAACTGATGAAAAGAGACTTTCAGGGAGGTTAAGAGGTTGTCTCAGTATGTACCTAGGAAGGAAGGGTACAAAAACATCAGCACTCACAGCATTGTTTGTATATTCTAGAAAACTGATTCCTCCTGGGCTAAAGGAGAGAGGAGAGAGAGATTGAGGGAGAGAGAGAGAGAAAGAGAGAGAGAGAGAGTGAGAGAGAGGGAGAGAATATGGATATAACTTCTCCTACCAAATTGCTTTTACCTAACAGTTTAGGTCAGTTTCAACTAGGTCACAAGGATGTGTGTATCTTCAGAATAAAGTCTTTAATCGGCTGATGGATATGAAAAAATAAATTACTGTGGCAAAATGTAATAAACGTTAAAGGGAAAATGATGAGGGTAATATAACTACATTGATTTAACTAGGATGATATAGAGGAATTGTCTGTTTTATAGGTTTCTAGATGTCTATTAGTGGCTCTGTATTAAGGAATAGGGCTGTTCTCTTGATATACTTAAGAGCTGTCAGTGATTCCTATTTCACAGTCCACTGCTTCAATTCAGAAAGTGTGTTTCAGCCCTTGGTGACCCCATCCCAGAGGCACTGGAGGGTGACCAGCTGCCAAAGGTTTGCGTTCAGGCAGCTATTGGGTAAGCAGCTGTATTATTCAAAATTGGGCTGCATTTAAGAGAAGCCAACCACCTTGGCCACCTCCCCCTGCCCTGCCACCTTGAGAGACTGCAGTGTCATTTGTTTTAATCACTCCTAGCATTGGGCTCATTACGTCCTGGTCTTCTCCGGAGAGAGTAGCCTCCTTGGTGGGTGGAAATCGTAATTGAGGACACTTAGGGAGCAGGCACTATGCCAGTCCCTGGGGGCATATGTCCCCCAGAGATAGGGCACCTTCTCAGGATAAAGCAAGAGACCTGAGCTTTAGGCAGAATGTCACTTTTCCACTATGAGAACGTCACTCATCTATAAAATGTTCCTTCTAGTTCCCCATGGCCCACTGAATTAATCCTAGACTATTGTCAGGAAAAGAAGGAACAAACTCATCATTTCTGATCACTTTCTGGACACCACACATTGTGCTAGTGTTGACTCATTTAATACCCACATTAATAATTTTCCAAGAAGATGGCATCTCCCTATCAGAGACCCAATGGAATGTAATGTTTGTTCCCTTATACCTAAGTAGCTTTAAAAATATCTAGCTGTATTTCAAGTGTCCAAGCAAGGATAAAGTGCTGCAAGGGTCTAGACTTGGCTCTGCAGCCTCAGACTCTATGTCCTCGGTGCAGGCAAGCTTTCTCTCTGAGCCCCACTGACACTCTCAGCATAGGTGAGAACGCTGGACTAGGGCACTGGTTCTCCATGGGAAGTGATTGCCCCTGCTAAGGGGACATATAGTGATGTTTGGAGAGAAATGGTTAGACTGATCTAACTGCCAGGGCTAGTGAGGTGTGGGTGCTGGTGGTATCTAGTGGGTGGAGGTCAGGACGCTGTTGAACCCAGCACACAGCACAGGACATGATCCATCAAAGCACAGCAATGATCCATCTAGCCCAAATGTCTGTAAGGCTGAGTTTGATAACTAGACTGGAGTCATTACAAATGGCTTTCCCGGCCTCCCTGGTGGCGCAGCAGTTGAGCCCTGCGTTGTGGAGCTGTCGGCAGCAGCAATGCAAGTTCGATGCCCAGCCAGGGAGAATCCCACATGGTGCAGCAGACCTCTCCTGCCTTGCCCGCTGCTCCCCTCAGCAGTGTATTTCTGATCTGCCTGTTCTGCTCCCCACTCTGTCTCTGGTGAACCCTCTCGCCGACCCACGCCTCTGGCCTGTACCCCAGCTTGTATGTATAAATAAATAAATCTTTAAAAAAAAGAAAAAAAACAAATGTCTTTCCCAGACCTCTTTCACTTGTTTCTCCACTGCCTTCTCTCTATTCCCCAAGTTCTAGCCAGTCTTAATTACTCTTGTCCCCCACTTTGTCCCAAAACATGTGATCCTTTCCCACTTCTCAAGCTTTGCTTATGCTGCTCCCAAGACCTACAGTGTCATCCCTTCTCACATCCACTGTTGAGTTGCTGGTCATTCAAGACCAAGTTCAAATGACAGAGTTCAAAGGGAGTGATTTTTCCTTTCTTATTCTCCTACTTGTGAATCAGTGCACCTTGCCTCAAAATGAAAGACATTGAAACAATGTTTTCGATTTTAACCTCAAACAAGTTGATTTTCCAACTTCTGTTCATCATTCAAGGTCTTATGTTAATAAATGTGGTGACTCTCATTTATTAAATCCCCATTATGTGTTTGGCATCATATTTTCTGAAACATTTTTAAAGGTATATCATATATCCTTTACAAAGCCTGATAAATAATATCCCCATTTTATTTTATTTTTACTTTTTTAAAGATTTATTTATTTATGCATATAAGAACTAGGGTGTAGGCTAGAGGTGTGGGGTGGTGAGAGGATTCACCAGAGACAATGGGGAATAGAACAGGTGGATCTACTGAGATACACTGCTGAGGGGAGCAGCGGTTGAGGCAGGAGAGGTCTGCTGCACCATGTGGGAAGCTCCCTGGCCAAGATCGAACTAGTGCTACAATGGCTGCAGATAGCTTCATAGTTCTGAGACTAGGGAACTGAAGCTTGCAGATGTCACATTATTTGTCCAAGACAAACTTTGTTTCCTTTGACAAGTGATTCAAACTTCAATGCTACTAACTGAATCCTAGATTCAAAGCAAATATGCCTGATTCCAAACCTGTGAATGTTCTTTGCACTGTGTTATAAAGACTCTTATCTCCTGTGTGTTTTCAAAAGGGGTATGACCCCCCTAAACTACTTTTAATAAGCCAGTATCCACAGAGGTTGCTAGGGACAACTTTTTAGGTAAGTAGTCCTAGCATCCTATACAAATCAGTCCTGTAGCCACAACCCTGATCAGTGGATTGTGGGTAGAAAATGGACTATCCAATGTCTTCTTAGAGGAAGAAATCATAGAAAAATTTCCTGTGATTACAGCAAACTAATCATCAGGATTGCCAAACAGCTTCCAGCAGAAAGAAACTAGTTGATGATGGAGAACTCAATCTACATTAGTCATCTTTGCAACATAATCAATTATCTCCAAATTTGTGTATCCCCATCTGCATATCAGGAATTTGGAAGAAACTTAGCTAGGAATTTCTGGCTCAGCCTCTCTTCTGAGGTTGCTGTCACCTGTATGTGTGATTGAGGCTGCAGGATTTGTTTTCAAGGTGATTTGGTCCCATGGCTGGCAAGTCGATTCAGGGTGTGGACAGACAGCCTCAGCTCTTTGCATGTGGGTATCTCCAGAGAGCTGTTTGAATGTTCCCACACAGGGTTGTTGGCTTGTTCCAGAGTGAGTGCTCCAAAAGAGATCAGGGCAGAAGCCAGAAGAACTTTTACAACCTGGACTTTGGGGTCACACGGCACCATCTTCACACTTAACTATTGGCTGAAGAGGCCAGCTTCATTCTGTGTGTGAGGAGACTACACAAAGGCATACATCCCAGGAGCCCAGATCATCATGGCCATATATGACATAATCTAAAATTAAAAAATTCAGTCACAGAAAAGGTTCCCTGTACTGCCATACCCACACCCAGACTTGAGATTGAACTGCTATGTGAGACCTTGATGTTTTAACAAATAATTGTTAGAGTGGCTAATTGAAATCTTGGATAATTTGGGTATGAGGATAAGATTCAGAGAAGATACAAAGTTTTATTCTATGTTAAATTCTGCAATATAGGAATAATTTCAGGGAGATGAAGGCTTGAGTGATCATTAGGGTTCTAAAGCCCTCAAAATAAATGGCCACGTAAGGAAATTTGTTCAGATGATTTCATTTATCTGTGCCTTGGTTTCTTTATCTGAAAATCATAATATTAATAGTAGCCACCTCACAGGGTTATTGGAATCTTTAAATGATCTGCCACTTGCAAAAAGTGCTTTGACTGATGCCAAGCAAATAGTGTGCTTTTAGTAGATGTTAGTGAATATTAACTCAGAACTAGGTCAGAGTTTAGGTCCCGTTATTCACAACAATTACCTATTATGACATTTGTTTTTCTTTAACTGTTTTGACAAGATATTTAAATAATTTATGGAAAGTTTGTCTAAACACAAATAATTATTGGACTAGAGCAGACATCATTTTTTGCAGGGTAAGGAAGCGCCATAGAGTCTAGATCACATTAAAGTTAAACACTATCACTCCCTGGTGGCACGATGGCTAAATTGCAGCTTTCTAGAGGAGGCATCTCATTTGAGGTGGAACTGTAAAAACAATTCATTGTTTGGTGACAATTCTGTGTGAGTCCAAGTGGCAATTGCCCGAATTGCATCGTTCTAAAAAGAACAAAATACTAAATGCACCATTTTCTGAGGCTCTCTTAGCAATCTGAAGATGTCAGTAATGAACTGGCTTGTTAAATATTGTGATTAACTAGCTCATCTGTGTTCAGATCTATCAGGCTATGCTTTAGAGAGTCCATCAGCCTAAGTCGTTCCCAAAATAAACTAGACCATGTATCTGCCAGGAATGGGGGATTTGGTGTCACTTGTAAAAATCAAAAGAAAATCTTTTCTCGTCTCTTTGCAATGTCTTTAGCACGTTAAGAGTTACTACACTGAGAAAACAGGGAACTATAATACTACACTCTGCAGTTTGTGCTTCCAGCAAGTCGCAGGTCTCAGTATTAATAGATTTTCCACTCCAAGTGTTCTTACTTGAGTGACTGCAAGTTAAACTGATGAAAGGAGAGTAGCAATTACTACTCAGACATGTTCTAGTGGACAGCTATAGGTCTCCAAGCCTTTTTCCCTGTTTTTAGACTCTTCCTTGTCATTTACTTCTATCTGGAAAGTGAATGGTACTGAATAAAGATGTTGACAACAGACAACGCTCCTGGGAGTTGGGAGATTTCTTCCCTTACCAACCGACTCAGATCAAAGCACTTTTCTTGCAGCTACTACCTCAGCTGCCCTCAGGACTATCTCCCAGCTCTGACCCTTCTCCACAAACCATCAAAGAGAAATTACTTAATATCCAAACAGATAACATCTGCAGATTCAATCACCGTACCTAGTTACACTTCTGTTCACCCTACCCTCCCAGAGCATCGACCTTTAACCAAGATGCAAATCAAAATCACCTGAGTTTTTCAAACTAGGCAAACCTGAGCCCCTGTCCCCTGCCCCCAAAGACAGGCTAACTCAAAACTCCCAGCGCATAATCGAGGAATATGCATTTTTATCAGAGTCTCTGACACACAGTTCTTTTATATATATATATATATATATATATATATATATATACATATATATATATATATAGTTATATAGTTATTTATGTCTTTTACATTTTGTATTCCCCTTGGGTAGCCCACCACCAATTCACCCGTGATCCATCTCCATGGTCCCTTGTGTTCTTTTCTATTCCATTTTGTGCCCTTATCCT
>PVIJ01023875.1:0-13392 GCA_004024925.1 Scalopus aquaticus
GGCGGCGAGAGGGTTCACCAGAGACAGAGTGGGGAGCAGAACAGGCAGATCAGAAATACACTGCTGAGGGGAGCAGCGGGCGAGGCAGGAGAGGTCTGCGGCGCCATGTGGGATTCTCCCTGGCTGGGCATCGAACTCGCATAGCTGCTGCCGACAGCTCCACAGTGCAGCGCTCAACCGCTGCGCCACCAGGGAGGCCTATTTTGTCCATCATTTTTAATAAAACTTTTAATCTAATACAGAAATTGGGGTACAATCATCACAAAAATGAAAAACTAGTTGCATTAGCTTAGTATACTGACAGAACACCAAGATTGCAGACTGAATTACTGGTAGCTCTTGTTATGCCAGAGAACATCATTTTTGTGTTACCATCACCTGTTAACTAGAAAAGTAGATCATATGTCTACTGTGTTGGGTTTCTAGAAGTTGTTAGAAAGAGCTAAATGTCACTGTAAGTTGGTCGCTTCTTGCTGTTGGTGGTCTGCCCCCTCATTCCTTCAGCCCACCCATAGGTCACATACAGACAGTTGTCATAACACACAAACCACTCCAACACAGAGCACTACTGGTCTTTGGTGGAACAGACAAAAATGCCAGGGTATTAATGAGCAGAAAGTAACCATCAATCAATGACAGTCAAGACATGGTTAGGCAACTACTTCCAGCCTCTTGACCTTTCAGTGGGATAACTCTAAGGTGTCTTGAAAACAAGTCAGAAGTCATTCAGAGGTCACAGTGGAACCAAGCCCCAGTGGCCCACGGCAGTAGCCCATTCAGGGATGTGCCACCCTTCCTTGTCTCCTTTTCCTACTTTTTCACTGGGCTTCCAGGGACCATGTTCCACAAATCCTTATTTGGGGTCTACTTTTGGGTAAACCTAAAGTAGAGGCCAGGATAGCTCAGCAGCCTGCAGTGTTTGGGACAGCCTCACACTGTAAAGAATGATCCAGGTCAAAAATGTTAATAGCATCAAGGTTGAGAAACCAGCCTTAAGGGGATGGCATGCTTCAACACTTCACCACCCAGCTCACTACCAGGTAAGGCAGCAGCTGAGGTAGGACCTAATATGCTAAATCCAGGGTCCCAGGTGAGACACCTTGGTGACATGTGGCCTCCCAAGGGGAACAAATAGGTATCTAAAATTGTGAAAGACCTATGACTGTATGTGCAAGCTGACAATTTAATGTGCCAGTTTCACAGGTGCTTCCAGAAGACAAGATAATCTGGACTCAGAGACAACGTACTCTTATTACTTGAGGCACAGCAGGCAGCATGAACTCCATGTTTTTGCCATTCTTCCCAAGTTCACCATAACAATGCAGATGAACCCAGATAGGCACTGGTCATAGGGCGTGCTTACCACAGGTGAGGACCTCCTAGCTTAGAAATCCCATTTTCTTCTAGTGAACTGAAATGAAGCAGACCCAACCTCTATGTCAGAGAGAGGCATTATCTTTATTATATGGACAGCAAACAAATCTTCCCTCTGCTCCCCAGGGACAAATTCTGTCTTCAAAGACTTTGTGATGCAAACATCTTTGAAAAGAAAGCCCAAATATTGTACAGCCCCTGCTTATAAGTTGTGTGAAAATGCCAGAGGCTCAGAGAGAATTGTCTCCCAATAGTGATAGCATTAACACTCAATGGGCAGTGACTGTCATCTGAAAGGATGATATGAGCTACAGGCCAAGGGTTAAAGAGCATTCTGGGATAGTGTAGTGGTTCAGGGTGCAGACTCTTGAACCAACCAGTCTGGTTTCAAGTTCTGTATCTGCTGCTTTTTAGTTATGTGGCCTTGAGCAAGTTATTTGACCATTCTGTGCCCCAGTTTCTCCTGCTATAAAATCGAATAATAATAATCCCTATTTTATAGAGTTACAGTGAAAATTAATATATGAGCGAATGTCCAGCATCATTAATCATCAGGGAAATGCAACTCAAAACCAACATGAGATTTCACCTCACACCTGTGAAGAATGACTATTATCAAAAAGACAACAAACAAGTGTGGTGACGATGTGGTGAAAGGGAGCCCTCGTGTGTTATTGGTGGGAATGTAAACTGGCACAGCCACAAGGAAAACACTATGGAGTTTCCTCAAAAATTAAAAATAGAACTCCCACATGATCCAGCAATTCCACTTCTGGGCATTTATCTGAAGGAAATGAAAGCACTAACCAAAAAAGATATCTGCACCCGCACAGTCACTGCAGGGTATTTTACAATAGCCAAGACGTGGAAGCAACCTAAGTGCTTGTCGAAGGATGGATGGGTAAAGAAGACATGGTGTGCATACTCAAAGCAATACTACTCAGCTATAAAAAGATAGAATCTTGCTTTTTGTGACAACACAGATGGATCCTGAGGGTCTTATGATAAATGAAATAAGTCAGACAGAGAGATAGAGAAGAAAATATAATACCATATAAGATTTATTTGCAGAATCTAAAAACAATACAGTATGTGGAATCTAAAAAATACATAGAGACAAAAATGAGAAGAAGGGTTGGGGGGTGAGTGAAATGGGCAAAGGAGGGGGGTTGTCAAGAAACTTGAGGAAAACTTCAAGTTATGAAATCCATGAGTCAAAGAGATGTAACATGCAGTATGGGGACTATAATAAATAATACGGTATTGCAACTATGAAAGTTTATAAGAAGAGATGACCAGTAGACTTGTTATGATAATCATTTCACATGTATGCGAATAACAAGTCTTATGTTGTACACCTGAAACTTTAAAATAATGTCATTTATACTTCCATTTTTTTTAAATAAATAAATATATACATACACACCTACCACAAATATACATACAAGCTTATATGCAAGGCACTTAGATCAGCATGATTAAATTGAAGGTCACGTCTGTGTTAGCTATAATTATTATTAATTATCATGATGAGGCCGCAAAGCTTGTGGTAGTGCCTGTTTTTCGGCCTTTGTTGGCAGCACTGTAACCCACACAGTTCCCTCGGAATCCATCTCAGCTACTCATGGAGGCTATCAGTCCATTGCTCCCTCCCCACCCACCCCCACACTGACTGGCTGCTCCCTGGGGGAATTCTTAATAAAGGGGCAACAACTGGACAGGAGAGATGGTGGTTTCAGATCCTAAGGAATCCGACTCAGGTTCAAATCCTGGCTTTGCCACCTGCCAGATATATGACCTTGGCTGAGCAGCCTCCCTCCTAGGGCCCTCCAACTATATACTGCACCAGGCAGTGGGCAAAACATCAATGAGTCCCCTGTTCCCTGACATGTGGCATACACTCTGGGTCATCCTTAGCCAGTGCCATTGTCATTATCATTGTCATCTCATTAGTCAATAAGAAAGACTCCACAGGGAGGAAGAACATCTTTGTTCTTTTCCACCAGTACTTGGCAAATTCACTCTGGCCCCTCTAGTTCCCTGCATACCTCAAACTCCAAGACACAGTGGGGATCACCCCCATACTCTCTGTTGACAACCTCATCACCACTGCCCTGCCCCTGCCCAGTCTCTCTGCAATCAACACACACTCATGCCTCTCAGACCCACCCTCTTGTGGTCTCTACCTCCCCCAATCCACCTTTGAGTCCACTTTCAGGCCTCGGGGCAATTGACATCTCCTCAGGGAAGACTTTCCTGACTTACACTCAGGACTAATCAGTCCTTTGTGTTACATATTCCATCAATAGTTTCAGCCATTCTCAATGTCTGCCCAGGTCCCCTTGGCTCCCACTGATCTCCTCCCACTCCCCTCCTTCCTTCTTCCAGCACCTGTATGGGGAAGGGGGGATCTTTCTCCAGTTGCTGAGGTTGGCATGACCTACACAAGTTTAGGTCATAAATTCTGACAAATGCATGCAGGGGAGCAGCCTTCAATCAAGAAGACAGGAGTGGTGGATAAATACCCCAACTCCCTCCAGCTCAGTGCCTACAGTTCTAAAGAACTTGCTCTCTCCTGCCTCCAACAGGTGCCTGGTAGGACTGTGCCCCTGCCCTCCATCAGGGTAACTGGCTCCAGTATGCAGCCTTTACCGACATTCTTCCCTTCTCTGTCTCACTTCCCCACCCCTTACTGGTGTCTCCTTGAGTACCTCCCAAATAAATCACTTGTCCTTCAACAGTTGCCTCGGGGTCTGCCTCTAGATGAGCCGAGCCTAAGCTAGTAATTTGCCCCAGCATCATGAATTCTGTAATCACCTGCATGTATTGGTCGTCTCTCCCCACTGGGCTGAGTCATGTCCACCACTGCATCCCCAAAGCCTGAAATGTGCCTGATATATAGAAGATGCCCCATAAATTGCCCTGAGTCTCATGAATGTGAGGTAGCTCTGTTGGCAATGGGGAGCTCTGCCTCCACTCTATCCTCAGAGGCCCCCAACAGGAGAATTAAGGCATAGGAGAGATGCTCCTGCACTATTAATGGTGGCCTCTGCCCATCTCATGCCCCAAGTCGTACACCATAGACAGCTGGACCAGAATCTTCAAAGGCCAGGAATCCCAGATGACCCGTCTGGCCCTGGCCAGGATTTCTGGGGTGTCCCTGGGGAAGATACACAGAGAGGGCATAACTCTGGTCCCAAGGCTGCAGACAGGGGGCATGGCTTGTTTCTAATGCTATTCCTTGACCCCTGGCATCAGATTCCCCCTCTGGGTGCTCTCTAAGTAAGAAACCATTCCAGGGACAAGCCTGCCCTACATGGCCACAGAGGGAGTCAGCGTGTCCTAAGGGAGGGATCCTTTTCTGGAGCCAGTGCTGTCAGGTCTTGAATTAGCCAAACCACCTGTGGTGAGGCTGGTCCCAGGACCTGGGGGGAAGTGGAGAAGGGGGACTGTGGAGGTGGAGGGTGTTGATCTCTAATGACTCAGCCTAAGACAGTTAAAGAATAGGAATTGAGCCAGGAAAGCACGGTGAGGGATCAATGTCCTCTCCCCACTCTGATCTAGAGTCAACTGTTCAGTTTCCGGCTCTAACACTCACAAGCTAGTAAGCCACTCTGGATTTCAGGTTTTTTCTCCAGAAAGTGAGACTATAAATAGTCCCCTGCCCCTTTGGGTTCAAGGAGTAAGGATGGTATAAATATTTAGCATGGTGCTGGCGTGTGGCAAGCACTCTGTGAATATTACTTCATTACCAATCTCATGTCCTTTATTTGTCATTGACATTCTATAAGATATGCTAATAGTCTGCTTTCATCAAACAAGGAACCTGAGTCTGCCCTGCCAGGACGTGGGGAAGGGATAGAAAACAGAAGTATTGAAGCGGGGAAGGGTTCAGCCTCAGCCCCCTGGGTTCCAAAACATAGGGAGAAGTCAATATCCTTGGAGCATAAGAGAGGTTCCAGAATGCTCTATTTGCTACTCCTTCAGCCCTCAGGCCAATGTGGGTGGAGTTCTCACCATGACAAAGAGAAGGCTGGCTTAAGAGGCAGTAGACAAGCAGGACTGGGGCAGATGAGATCTGGAAACTTAATAACTTGGTCTGATCCCCAGACTCCCAGAGGCACTGCACTGCCCAGTCTCTTTATGCAAGAAATGCAAAGCCTCACCATCTCCACAGCACCCCACATAGAAGTCTTGATCTTGGCTGAGGGTGCAAGGCTCTATCTAGGAGTCCAGGAGGGTTCCCTGGGGAAGGGGCCTCTGATCTGGGCTTTGAAGAATGAATAGGAGTCTCCTAGTCAGGTAACTGTGTGTGTGGGGAGGGTGTGTGTGGGTGTGTGGGTGTGTGCGCGTGTGTGTGTGCGTGTGTAAGAGAGAGAGCAGACAGAGTTGTGTGTGTGTGACAGAAAGAGAAAAAGAAAGAGCACATGAGTATATAAAGGGAACTGTACTTAATTAGCAAGGATATTCTGATTGCCAGGGAGCCAAGTACTCAAGGGGCCACAGATAAGACCAAGGAGGCAAGGAGGCAAAGGCTGGCCCCATAGCAGCTCACAGTCCAAAAGCAATGATCAAATAATAATATTAATAACTCCCACACAAGAGTGTGCTGCTAGGGTTCAACCCAAGAGACACTCTGTCTTCATCAGGTGAATAAACCTTCCTGCCCCCATAGTTGGAAGAGAGAAGGCCCACCCATGCAAAAGCCCAGCGATGGGACACGGAGGCCTGGACTAGGAAGCAGTAGGAAGGGCTCTGAGTTCTGAGTTGGGGTGACGTGGAGGCAGGAGTCTAGAGTGAGAAGTTGGGCCTTAGGGCACCTCCTGTTCTGAGGGTGGTGGGCAGCCACAAGAGGATTCTGAGCATGGGAGGGAGGGTGTGCATGGGGCCTAAAGAGGCATCAGGAAGCTGGGCTGGGCCTGGGAGTTTCGGAGAGATGGACAGACAGGCCTTCTCACTCTAGTGAGCCTGTTCCATGTGGCAATGGTGGGGGAGAGGTGGAAACATAATGGGACAGACACAGAGATAGAGTGCCAGAGAAAAGACCAGAGATCAGGAAACAGAAGGAAGTGGAGATGGAAAAACAGAGAGATGGAAAGAGAGAGGGAGATAAAGAGAGACACAAACAGAGAAGGAGAGAGAAACAGACAAAAAAGAGCTGAAGAGAGGCACAGAGCCAGAGAGACACAGAGTCACAAAAGAGACAGAGGCCCACCAGAAAAAGGCAGGAGGAATGCAGTCAGCAGGAACTGGGATGAAGGCAGAACCCAGAGGGGAAGAGGTGGGCAGCCAAGCACCTCCCCAAAATGCCCCTATTCTGCACCCACCCACAAGTCCTCTCCAGCCCTCCCAATACAAGCCAGCAGGCTGACCCCTACTCCAGGGCCCTAGTTGGGGTCCTTCTGGGCCAGCATTGTGCCTGCTGGTCCACAAGGGACCTGTATCACCGGGTTAAACACGGAAACGGGTCAGGACTTTTTTTTTCCTTTGAGAAAAATCCTAGGCCCAAATAAGGTGAGGGTTGTGGGGAGACTAATGAGTTGGCCAAGTCTTCCTGAGCAAGCGAGTGGCGGCTGGCCCAGCCAGCCTGGTCTTGGGCCTCCTCCAAGACTCACCCCAGCAGCAGGGCGGTGCACCTGGGAGGCTATAAGGTCCTCGTTCCACCCCGGCTGCTCACTTGCCAGCAGCCAAAGTCCCACTGCACACCCTCCGCACCCACCTCCCCAAGCCTAGCGATGGAAGCCATCAAAAAGAAGATGCAGATGCTCAAGCTGGACAAAGAGAATGCCATTGACCGTGCTGAGCAAGCAGAGTCAGATAAGAAAGCAGCAGAGGAGAAGTGCAAACAGGTGAGGTGCCTCCGGTGGGCTGCGCCCAGCTGTCCAGTGCCCTCTCTGATCTGGTTCCCAGGGAAGCAAGGCTTGGGGCTCAGGATGGGGGTTAAGGAAACCTTGAAACCTCGGGATTGGGATGGGGACTAGGGGTGATCTCTGACCAAGAGTGAGGGGACTCTTGTCTTCCTCAGAGGGGTCCCAGGAGTGGAGAAAGAAGGGTGCCAGGACCCACCCCCAATGGGAGCAGAGAAAAAGACAGAGACAGAGAGGGAAAGGGGGAGAGAGAGTCAGAGAGGGTTGTGTGTGAGTGTGTGTGGGTGTGGGTGCAGATGTGGGAGTACACATATATATGTCGGGATTTCATCATGAGGTGTTTGTACTAGAAGGTGTGGTCAGAAGGACATTGAATTGTGAAAGTGTATCGATGTGTATTTGAGCTTTCCTGTTTGCGCACGTGTGTGTGTTTGAGTGGTGAGAGTTTCGGGTGCAGGTCACTGAGAATGCATGTGCGTGGAGAGAGTGAGCTCGTGGCTGTGGAGAAGTAAATGAGAAAGAGCGGGATGTGCCTGTGAGCCTGTGGGTGCTGTGGAGTCAGCATGGGCGTGAGTCTGGGGAGAGGCTGGGGTGCGCGCGTGGGACAGCTGGCGTGACTGTAATGGAATGTGCATTGTCGGGGCGTGTGCGTCAAGGTGAAGGTGACAGTAAGGAGCTGTGTGTGCACGTCTGAGTATGAGTCGAGACAGCAGTGTGGAGCTGTGTCTGAGTGGCGTGCCCCCGTGTCCGTGTCCAGGTGTGACTGTGAGCTGTGGGTGGTGGCAGGGTCAGCTATAATGGCTGCTGGGCAGCTGGGTGAGGGTCAGGGCACCAAGGTGGGTAGAGAGTTGAGGGTGAACCCGAGAATCTCGATGAATCCCTACATGTCCAGGGGTGTCCCTGCTGTAAG
This sequence comes from Scalopus aquaticus, assembly GCA_004024925.1. Lineage (NCBI taxonomy): Eukaryota > Metazoa > Chordata > Mammalia > Eulipotyphla > Talpidae > Scalopus > Scalopus aquaticus. Next base: position 8,152 of record PVIJ01023875.1, read on the forward strand.
TCTGGCTGGGGAAGGCAGAGGTGCCCATGGTGGGCAAAGGTCCTAGACTCCAAGTTTCGGGGATGAGATCTTGGGAGTCTCCCCAAACAGGAGTACATCAGGGAGCTAATGGAGGGTCGGGGAGGCAGAGGCCTGGCCTGGGCAGTGGCGTGGGGCAGAACAGAGTCAGGTGTGTGGGTCCGGGTAACCTAAGCTTCAGGTGGAAGGAATGGGGCCCTCCCATCCACAGCTCCCTGCTCCCACAGGGATCATCCACAGGCACCCCACCAGGGTCAACCACCAAGCCCTCAGGAGTAGGAGCACCTGGGTCTCAGATAAGCCCTAGGAGACACCCAGGGTGTTGACCGGTGCCCAGCGCTGCCCAGCCCAGGTGCCAGCTCAGCTTGGCAGGTAATAGCACAGGCTCTGAGTTCAGAATGACCCCATTTGTGGTTTAGTCATCGAGCACCCTGGACCTAAAACCTTCACCTCTCGGTGCCTCCACAAGTGTGAGATGGGAAAGTGACAGCCTCCTTTATTGCCATGGCAGGATTCAAGGTGAAGGGGCAAAGGGGCAATTAGAACCCGGCCCGGTGCCTGGACTGAGAAAGTGCTTGATAAGTGGGACTGTTTCCTGTCCACCCCACTTCCCTTTGGGCGTTCCCATCCCCCAGTGTCCCAGGGTTGCCCTAAGCACCTATGACACATCCAGCACACAAGCCCCACCTCAATGCTCCCTGTCACAGACTCCCCTCCTCCCTTCCTGTGCCCAGCCCCTGCAAACAGACACCCATCCAGCTAGTCCTGAGCTGCCACATCCATCCATCATTTAGCCCTCACCGGGAGGGCCTTAGATAGGGATTCAGAGAAAAGCAAATTTATGACTAATTTTCACTAAGGTGTGAATAACTGGTACTGCATCACCTCCCAAGGCAGACACAGGTTCAAAAGAAAAAGGTCCTCAAACCTACAGCCAGCTTTGTGGCCAAGGAGACAGGGACATGTTCTCCAGCCTCTACTTGAATTTTCATTTTGTTCTTTTTCCCCCTACAAAACCACCCTCCTGAGTGGACTTAGGCTTGAATGCAAGCTGAATGCTCTTCTAGCTTTGTGTCTCAGGGTGCATTGCTGCTCCTCTCTGAACCGTCAGTGTTCTCATCTGTGAAATGGGGACAAACATTGCCTTATCATGTTTTGGCATGGAACTCAAGATTTCAGAGGTCCAAACAGTAGCCAGGGCCCCATGGGGTCCAAAGGCCAGTCCAGCTGGGGAACAGAGGTAGAAGTTGTTAAGAGAATCCACTTACGTGCCTTATGCTTCAGGAAGCCAGAGAGCAAGGGTCTCAGAGCCAGCCTAATCCTAGGAACTCTGCAGCATGGTCTAGATTCTGGGCCCTGTCTGTCTGGTATGAAAACAACCGGGAGCCCCAGCCTGCCTGCTTCCTGCCCATTCCCTTCCCAGGGCAGTGACATCCGCCATTGCTGACCTTTGCCCGCACATCCTGCTTCAACCCTGCCAGAAAGCCCATTTTCAGAGACTAAGGTGTACCGTCCATGATCCTCCCAGCCATTTTACATGGAGGAAGCTGAGGCCCAAAGGAGACTTTACAGAGCCAGGGCAAAACTGTACCCTCCAACAAGGACCACATTCCAGCTTATGCTTTGTATTTGGAATTCAAACAGAGGGAAAAGAAACAGAATTGTGTTTGTCTTACTTATTTTTCAGGATTGGGATCCTGCCCCTGAGGGTTTGGGGCTGTTTGATTCATTCTACAAATGTCCCCCAGAGTTCCACGGTGACCATTGGGCCCAGCCCCGTGCTAGGCCCTGCTGGGGCCCAGGATGACTTCAGCCCTAAGCCTGATTCCTGAGAAGCATCAGTCTGGAGAGAATAGAGCCAAACTTGGAGAGACAGCCCCGTTTTAGGGCCCAAGGCTAGGCAGTGGGAAGAAGACTGGAGGGTACAGCGCAGTGTCAAGAGCTCTTCCCGTGGCAGCAGGGCAGCCCCCCAGGAAGAGGGTCACTGGCACTAGCTGTGGAGGCTCAGCCAGAAACGGACATGTGGACTGTGGGTGCAGCATGGGCTAGTGGTCAAGTCAGACTGACAAGGGTCCCAACCCCCTAACTGTACGGCCTGGGGCAAGCCCCTTCCTCATGTGACAGGGGGCCTCAGGGAGATGGCATTTGTAATGTGCCTGACACTTTCTAAATGCTTCATAAGGCCCCGGACACCTTATCCAATGTTTGTTGTCCAAACATTGCAGAGAAAGTCACCAAACCCCAAGCCTCTTTACACCCAAAGAGCTCAATGCTGCAGAACAGGCTCCTGCGCTTTCATATTGAGAGAGAACTGTGCCTGGCACACAGTTGGCACCTCGTAAACACTGAGACGGGAGAGCTAGAAGGAAGTCACGGACACTGGGTCATGCTGACCTGGCCCATTTTCTGTCAAGGCTGAATTTCAAAAGCAGCTACTTGGACACTCAGAGACTACCATGTCAAACCTTCCATGGGTCATATAGATGGGCTTTGGAATGAGGCTTCAGATTCATGCCTGGAGGTGAAGGTCAGGCCTGTAGACCTGGCCTCAAGTCTGAGCAGCTGGCATATCCTGTTGGCCATGGATATCCTTGAGGTGGCCTTCAGGCAGAACCACCTCCCCACCCCAACTCTCTGTGGTACCTAGGCAACATTGGCCAACCCCAAGATCTATCCCTACCATCCTCCATCACACCCAGCAGTTCCCCAGACAAGATAACTCCTTGGGACTTCAGTAGCATTTTTAAGAATTTGCAGACACACACACTCACACAACACCTGGCACACTTTGCACATTATCTCCAGGGTGAGCATGTAACCCAGATAAGATTTAGGGCTTAATCTAGAAGCTGCAGGTACAGCAGCTTTTATAACATGCTTTTGAGAAGGAAAAGAAACCCAAGTCAGGGAGAGATGCAGAAAACAGGCCTGGCATGAAGAATGGAGCTAGGGGCTTGCTCTCAGAAGAAATGGGTTCAAATCCTGTTGCTGTGTGACCTGGAGGAAATCACTTGGCCTTTCTGCGCCCCTTTCCATAAGAAGGAAAGAGGAGAATGAAGAGAATCCAGTGGGGCTACCTGTCCACTGCGAGAGAATGAACAGGGTCAGGAGTCAAACCACCTGAGACATAAGTCAGATCGAGACAGGGACTAGATATGATCACCTCAGTCCTTAATGGGGGGCAAGGGAGGAAGGTGCAGACAGGTGGAGGCTTGAAGGAGAGGTAGAGGCTTCCTGACTGCATCTTTGACTGGTGTGATGTGGTGTTGGAGATGGAGAGGTGAAGGGGTCTATGGTTTGTACTTCCCATAGACTTGAGCTCACATTGGGAATGTAAGGGGAGGCAAATTCAGGATAAAAGAGAACTGAAACTTGGGGGACATCTTTATTCAATGCACAAGTCAGATGTGCAAGAACTGAAAAGATTTAAGCTGAGCCCTGCTAGTGCTCTTTGAGAAGTAACTCTTCCTGCCAAGCTCCCAAAGGTGCAGGCAGGGTGGCTCTGAGGTCTTCAGAGTACTTTGCGAGAATGTCTGGAAATGACTATGGCACTGGAGAGACATGGCAGATTCCAGGCAGGGGGCAGGGCAATACCCACTTAGAAAGTTTCCCTGGCAGCAGGCCTGAGGAAGGTGACAGGCTGGGGAGAAGGGGAGATTCCAGGCCCAGACAATGAGGCTGCCCCTTTCTGCTTAACCCAGGGGAGGCTACATTCCTAAAATTGGGATGCAAAACTAAATGTGTTTATGGAAAACCTGTGGGGACTTCAGTTTCCCAAAGCTGTACTCAAAATTCCAAGAGCACTTGGGAACCCACCCCAAAAGATGAGCACAGCAGGTCCCAGGACAAGAGAAGGAAGTGGAAAGCATATTAACAGGTAACATTCATGAGTGGTGCATAGTATTGTTATCCCTTTTTTAGATGAGGAAACTGAGGTCCAGAGAGAGTTGCACAGAGAACTCTCCTGCATGTGGGGGCCTCCGTGCCCTGCTGGGAGGGACATGGCTTCCCAGACTGACGCATCCCCCCCATCTGTCCCCAGGCAGAAGAGGAGCTGACGCACCTCCAGAAGAAATTGAAGGGGACAGAGGACGAGCTGGACAAATACTCCGAGAACCTGAAAGACGCGCAGGAGAAACTAGAACTGACGGAGAAGAAAGCCTCAGACGTACGTGCGCAGTAATGCGGGTGCCCGCGGCAGGGCCAGGAGGGAGCCCCCGGGCAGGGCGGGCAGTCAGCACCAAGAGGAAGAACTGAAGGAGGTGGCGCCTCCGGGTGCTTTCTCCAAATAAGGACAGAAAAGGGGCCCCTTCCAACAGCTGTGGCCAGCGGTGCCGACGTCAGGCCCTCCCCCAGCGGTGCTGACGTCGGCGGTCATGCCGGGTGACCTCATCGCCCCACGACCGCCGGGCCGGGGGCGGGGAGAGGCGGGGGCGGCGCCGGCGCTGGCGCTGGCAAAGGCTCGGGGGCTGGGGCGCGGCTGCTGAAGCTCTCGCCGGAGCCGAGCCGAGCCGCGCTCCCGCCGCTGCCCGCCGCCCGCTGCGTGCGCCCCCGCGCCCCCGCGCCATGGCCGGCCTCAACTCCCTGGAGGCGGTGAAACGCAAGATCCAGGCCCTGCAGCAGCAAGCTGACGAGGCGGAGGACCGTGCTCAGGGCCTGCAACGGGAGCTGGACGGCGAGCGCGAGCGGCGCGAGAAAGTGAGAGCCCGCGCCTCCCCGGAGCGCCCTTCTTTCTCCCTTGCTGCCGTTCGCCTCCCACCCACCCCATCAGCCCGCCTTCGAGCTCCTCTCGCGGGCCAGCGCCCGCGCTCGGCCATTGAAACCCCTTCCTCGCCTTCATCCTCCTTCCCCTGGCCCGGGACGGGGTAGGGGGCCCCTTATCTGGGTTGGGCTAGCCGGCCGTACGGAAAGTGGGGTGGATGGGGCCAAAAGGGGCGCGCTATCCCGGACTGGGGCGGGGGTCTGGGGGCTCAGTGCAGCGCTCGGACTCCGGGCTGTATCTCTGGCGGGGGCCGGGGGCAGGGAGGAGGGGGGCGAGACGCCCCAGGAGCGGGAAGTGAGAGTGGAAACGTGGAGTTTCCATTGTCTAGGGCTGGCTGGCCGACACGGATTAGGGAGAGCATTGCACTTTCTAGCCTCTTCCGTTGCTTCCCAGCCCCTGCCGAACTTTCCCAGCTGTTCCCAGGGGCGCGGCGGCGGCGACGTGTCTGCTCTGGGGGGGGG
>PVIJ01023876.1:0-13392 GCA_004024925.1 Scalopus aquaticus
ATCCTTTAACTATTAATCTCTGTTTATCTTTCGCAATTAAGTGTGTTTCTTGTAGACAGCAGAAGGTTGGGTTCTGTTTTTTGATCCATCTTGCTATGGTGTGTCTTTTAATTGGTGTGTTTAGTCCATTTACATTTAGAGTTAATATTGATATACTGTCATCCATATTTGTCTTTTTTATTTTATTTTATTATTTTTTTTTTACCTTTTTGTGATTCTAGTCCTTACCTAATTCCCTATTTCCTGGTCTTTCTTCTGTTGGTTTTGTCTTCATGGTTTTTTGTAGCAAGTTTTGGAGTGGGGGTTTGGTAGTGATGAATTTCTGTAGTTTCTGTTTGTCAGAGAAGGTCCATATTCTTTCTTCGTAGAGGAAGGAGAGCTTTGCAGGGTAGAGTATTTTTGGTTGACGTTTGTTGGCATGTAGTATATTACATATGTCTCTCCACTCTCTTCTTGCCTTTAATGTTTCTTCAGAGAAATCTGATGTCAGACTGATTGGCTTTCCTTTATAGGTTATTTGTTTCTTTGTCCTCGTCATTTTCAATATATTTTCCTTGTCTTGAATTCTCGATAGTTTTACTATCATATGTCTTGCTGTTTTTTTCCTTTCATTGTAATAATTTGGAGATCTTCTGGCTTCCTGTATGTCGATTTTTGTTTCCTTTTTCATGTTTGGGAAGTTCGCTTCAATTATCTCGTTGAGAAGTTTCTCTGTTCCTTTGTCTCTCTCCTCTCCTTTTGGGATTCCTATGATTCTGATATTTCCTTTTCTTATGGTATCAGATAGTTCCTGAAGCTTTTCCTCATTCCTCTTCCTTTGTTTTTCTTTTTCCTTTTCCTTGTCTTGGTTGTTTCAGTATCTTCATTTCCAGAGTGCTTATTCTTTCCTCCATGTGTTTTGATCTTCTTTTATGGCTATCTACTAATGTCTGTAAATCCTCCATTTCTTTCATTTTCTTCTTTATGGATTCATTCTCGTTTTTCAGTTCTTCATTTATATTCCTCAGTTCTTTGTTCTTTTCATTTAATTCTATTATTTTTTTATTATGGCAATTCTGAATTTTTTATCTGTTAGCAGATGTAATCTTCTATGTCCATATTATTGGGTTCTGAAGAATGATTTTCTTTCTGTGGTGTATTGTTTTGAGGGTCATTTGTAATTTTTTTTCTTCCTGTTGTTGGCCTTCTGCTTTGCTCTGATCGTTGTATTCCTATGCTGTTGGTGCCGGCAGGCATGGTTCTTTGTTCTACTTGCTGAGGAGTGTTTGTTGTTTCCTAGTGTCTGAGTTGCCTTGGCTGTGGCTGGGTATCTCCCGGATTTTCTTTTTCCTCTGTTGAATTTCTGTATTTTTTTGGCGTGTCTCCAGTGTGTTTCCAGTTCCAGGTGGAATTAGGGTAGAAAAAGGCGTGGTGGATTGTAGTTTAAGAAGAAGAAAAAAAATATATATATATTGTATATATATAAATATACATATATAGTAATAATAAAAAAAATTAAAAAAAATTAAAGTAGAAAAAAAAAAGGTATTGGGTAGATGTAAGCTTGGGGAGAGTTTTGTAGTCCTTTTGCTTTTAGGTTTTGGAGTTTCCGGGTAGGCCCCTGCTAGGGTTCAAACCCCCTTTCCAGTGTCAGATGTTGCTGTTGTACTACTGTGGCTGCTGTCGTTTTATAGTTGCTAGTAGTCTTTCTGTTCTTTCTCTCTCCACCCCCCTTTTTATTTTTCTTCTTCCCCTCAGTGTTTGCCTGGGGGTTATCCCTGCCCCTGTGGTTATGTCTGGTGGGGAGGGGTCGAAGTTCCTGATCTTAAGTTTCTTTTCTGCTGCTTGGGCCCCACTTCTCCACAAGGGGGTGCAGGGGTGGAGGTTGTGGGCAGCTGTTGGTGCCCACCTAGGTTCTGGGGGGCCACTGTGCAACCTCCTGGAAGTTGGGCGAGGGGCACCGGCAGGGGGTGAGGGAGAGCTCTATTTTCCTTTTTGTAGCCCTCCTGTGTGCCAAGATGCAGACACTTTGTGGAGGAGGGTGTGGTTGGAGACAGTTCCAGTAGGTGTCTGTATGCCGGGTCAAGCTACCTCCAGTCAGGTTAGAGAAAAGTAGAGTTCTCTAACATCAGCTCTTGGTGTCAGGTTACAGAGTAGGGAGGAGATTGTTTGAGGTGGTCTCTGCAGTTTTTCCTGCTAGACCAGTTTCTCAGGCCAATATATCACCTAGCAACCAGTGAGGGATTAGGACCCCACGGGGTGCTGGCAGTTTGTCTTCCCTACTAAGATGTTACCTAGCCCCAGGTGGGGGATGGAAAGCAGTGACCCTCGAGCTTTCCTGCACTTCAGAGCTGTCAGGCAGGGAAGAGAGGGGCTCTTGGGGTGGGGGAGTGGGGCTCGCGCTCCCGTTAGTTGGCCAGAGCCCTCCATTCCCTCCGCGGTTTCTAACCTTGTATTCAGTGGTGCTCCATAAAGCTGGTTTGTCCTCTTCTCCTTTCTTTTGTTCCTCCGTGGGGAGTTCGGTGTTTTTTCTCTTCTTTTTACTCCGACTTTTCGGTTTATCTTTAAGTCTAAAGCACCCACAGGGATGATTGTATTGTGTAGGGCATTTAGTTATCCTGAGATCGGTTCTCAAAATTAGGGATTTTTCTGTCCTTAAATCTATATTTTGTGGGAGAGCTTAATCCTAGCGTCTGTTCACCGCCATGTTTTGGGGGCGTGTCTGATCTGTAGTTTTCTTTTCTTGTGTTGTCTTTGTTTGGTTTTGGTATTAGTTTAATGTTGGCTTCATAGAATATGTTTGGTAGTATACCTTCCCTCTCAATTTTTTGAACGCGTTTGTGTAAGATAGGGATTAGTTCATTTTTGAACATTTGGTAGAATTCGTTTATGAAACTGTCTGGTCCTGGGCTTTTGATTTTGGGGAGGGTTTTAATTACTGTTTTAATTTCACTGCTTGTGATTGGCCTGTTTAGATGTTCTATATCTTCTTTATCTAGTTTTGGGTGATATATTTCTAGGGGTTTTGGGTATAGTTCTAGGAATTTATCCATTTCTTCTAAGTTGTTGATCTTGTTTCCATATAGCTGTTCATAATAACTTCTGATTATTCTTTTTATTTCTGCTGTGTCTGTTATAATTTCTCCTCTTTCATTTATAATCCTATTTATTTGTGTTTTCTCCCTTTTTTCTTTGTCAGCCTGGCTAGAGGTTTGTTTATTTTTTCAAAGAAGCAGCTTTTGGTTTCATTGGTCTTCTGGATTGTTTTTTTTTATTTCCATATCATTTATTTCTGCTTTGGTTTTTATGATTTCCTTTCTTATACTGCTTTTGGGTTTTTTGTTTTTCATTTTCTAGTTCTTTGAGATGGAAATTAGATTTTTTTTTGGGTTGCTTCTTGTTTCTTGATGTGAGCTATATATTTCCCTCTTATTACTGCTTTTGCTGTGTCCCAAACATTCTGGAACATTGTGTCTTCTTTGTTGTTCATTTCTAGGTATTTTTTTAATTTCTTCTTTGATTTACTCATTAGTCCAGTGGTCTTCCAGCAGTGTGGGTTTCAATCTCCATGAAGTAAGAGTGTTCCTTTTTTTTCTTTCCATGATTTATTTCTAATTTGATTGCTTTGTGATCAGAGAAGATAGTAGGTATCATTTTCATCTTAGTGTATCTGTTGAGGTTTATTTTGTGACCTAGTATGTGATTAATCCTGGAGTATGATCCTTGTGCACTTGAGAAAAATGTGTATTTGGATTTTGGGGGGTGTAGTGCCCTGTAGATATCTGTTAGGCCCATGTGGTCAGGTCCTTATTTAGAGCTTTAGTGTCCCTGTTTAATTTTTGTCTTGTTGATCTCTCCATTGGTGAGTTGGAGTGTTGAGATTTCCTACTATATGTGTATTTTCTTTGATGTCTGTTTTCAGGGATGATGATAATTGTCTTATATATTTTGGTGCTCCTTCATTTGGGGAGTATATGTTGATGAGAGTTATCTCATCCTGCTGAATTGTCCCCTTTTTCATGATGTAGTGACTATGTCTCTTTTTACAATTTTTACTTTGAAGTTATTTTATCTGATATAAGTATAGCTTTCCCTGCCTTCTTTTTTGGTCCATTTGCTTGTGGGATTATTTTCCAGCCTTTTACTTTCAATCTGTGTTTACCTTTTGCAGCTAAATGTGTTTCCTGTAGACAGCAGAAGGTTGGGGTCTGTTTTTTGATCCATCTTGCTACTCTGTGCCTCTTTATTAATGAGTTTAGTCCATTTACATTTAGAGTTAATATTGATACCTTGGCATCTATATTTGCCATTTTATTTGTCTTTTTGTGCTTTTATTCTTTGTCTTATTCTGGTCTTCTTTTTCATTCCTCTGCCGGTTTTGTTTTTAGGACTTCTTGTAGTATTTTTTGGAGTGGGGGTTTAGTCCTGATGAATTTCTGAAGTCTCTATCTGGGAAGGTCTTTAGCCTATCTTCATAGAGGAAGAAGAGCTTTGCAGTGTAAAATATTCTTGGTTGGCATTTATTGTCTTGGAGTTTATTGAATATGTCCTTCCATTCTCTTCTTGCCTGTATCATTTCTTTGGAGTAGTCTGATGTCATCCTGATTGGTTTTCCTTTATAAGTTATTTGTTTCCTCCCCCTTGTCAGCTTCGATATTTTTTCCTTATCCTGTACTCATGTGAGTTTTACTATTATGTGCCTCGTTGTAGTTCTTCTAACATCATGGTAATTTAGAGTTCTTCTTGCTTCTTGTATTTCTATTTTCATACTTGCTAAGTTTTCTTCTATCACCTCCTTAAATATTTTCTCTGCTCCTTGGACCCTCTACTCTCCTTCTGGGATTCCTATAACTCTTATATTTCCTTTTTTCATGGTGTCAGATATTTCTTGAATTGTTTCTTCATTTTTTTCCTTTTGTACTTCTATTTCCTTTTCCTTTTTGATTCTCTTAATATCTGAATCTTCGAGATTGCTGATACGGTCTTCCATTTCATTGATTCTGTTTTTGTTGCTTTTCCCAGAGTTCTTTAGTTCTTCTATTAAACTCTTATTCTCCTTTTTTAGGGTCTCAATTTCATTCTTCAGATCATTATTTTTTTCATTTCTTTCTTTTCCTTAAGTATGATGATTTTAAATTCTCTATCTGAGTGGGCGAGTTCTTCCATGTCATTGTTGTTGAGTTCTGGTGCTTGAATTTCTTTTTGTAGTGTGTCCTTCCCCTGAGGGCTTGCTTGGTTGTTTGTATTTCTCTTTCTCCCTGTTTGTCTTCTGATTTGTTGTAAGTGTTGGGAAATTTGGTGCTGGTACTGGCAGACATATTTTTGGAGAGCTCCTTCTTGGATGTTGGGGGCTGGTGGTCTAACTGATTCTGACCCTGTTAGGCTGAACCTCCACTGGGTAATGATGCTGTGAATATTTTGATGGATGTTGTCCCTAGAGATCCTCTCCCTCTCTTTTAACTTGGAAGGCCAGAAGGTGATTTTGTGGTCCCAAGCTCTGAGATTAGTGTGGGGGTTGTGCTTTCCTGGTGATCGTGATGGTGGTGGTCTCAGTGCCAGCTCCACTCAGTTCCTAGAGCCCCAGTACTAGGGCCTGTGACCAGTTTGTACTAGCTCCTTTTGGGCTATCCTACCCAACCATTACTCACTTTTTCACTTCCAGTGGGCAACAATGGTATCTTCCCCTTTGGTACCCAGGAGTGCTACTTCCTAGAGTCTGTCATGGCTGTGGTGATGGAGGTGGTGGTGTAGGCAGGTGGGCTACCCCAGTGTGGGCTGGAGTCAGGTCTGAAAACCTCAGGCCAGAGGCTTAGGGGCTTAACTTGCTCTGTGCAGGCTAACCTCCTGGTCTGGCATTCACTCTCTCTTGGTTGGAGTGGGGGACGTACAATTGTCCTTTCCCTCAGGGCACCCATGTTTGCTTCCTCTGGCAAGCCTGGGGGCCTAGCCAGAGATGGTGGCAGCAGTGTGGAGGTGGTTGTTCAGTCCTTAAAACCCTGTGGCAAATGCCAGGAGGCTAATTTGCTCCCCACCGCTACTCTCCAGTCCTGGAACTCACCTTACTTCAGTTGGGGTGCTTGGCACGCAACAGTTCCTTCCCCTATAGCGCCCGGGAATCTTCCTCCCCAGCACATCTGGGGGCTGAGCCATGTAGAGATGGTCGATCAGTCCCTAAAACCTCAGGGTGGAGGCCTGGGGGCTAATTTGTTCCACTCCACTACTCTCCAGTCCTTGAACTCACCCAACTGCAGTTGGAGTGCGCTTCACGTGATGGTTCCTTCCCCTATGGCACCGGGAGTCTTCCTCCCTGAGCACACCTGCAGGCCCAGCCTGAGTGATGGCGGGAAGTGTGGAGGTGGTTGTTCAGACCCTAAAAATGAACTCGAAAAACAGGAAAACATAGCCCCCATACCAAGAATGAGCATGAATGAGCATGACCCTTACTGATGAATACCAAGGAGGAGCATGACCAGTTACTGATAAAAATCCTGCCCGGAAAACGCCTGTCTGGAAATCAGTGATAAAACCCCTGGCTCTAAACAACCTCCCCCCCACACTGAGATCACCTTTCTCTGTAACCCACCAAAAGTCACGCAGAAGCTACCTTGTATAAACGCCCCCCCACGGTCTCTTTGTTTGGGGCCCAAGCTTTGGAGGTTACTCCCTTGGGTCCGCCGGCATAATAAACTTCCTGTGCTCACCTTGTTCCTGAGTGCCACTCGGTCTTCCTGCATCAACTTCTGCAACAAAACCCCCTGGGCAGAAGCCTTGGGGCTAATTTTCTCCCCTCCACTACTCTCCAGTCCTTGCACTCACCTTCCTGCAGTTGGGGTATGCTGCACGTGATGGTTCCTTCCACTATGGCACTGGAAGTCTTCCTCACCAAGCACACCTGGAGGCCCAGGCAGAGTGGTGACTGGAGGTGTAGAGGTGGTTGTTCAGTCCCTAAAAACCTCTGAGCAAAGGCCTGGGGGCTAATTTGCTCCCCTCCAGTCCTTGCACTCACTCTCCTGCAGTTGGGGTGTGCTGCACGTGACGGTTCCTTGCCCTACAGAGCCAGGAGTCTTAATTTGATCTATTTGATCTAGCTCATCCCTAAAGGCTATTGTTTCCTTATTTATTCTCTGTCTTGTTGATCTGTCCATAGTTGTAAATACAGTGTTAAATTATCCTTCTATTACTGTACTGCTGCCAATACTTTTAATTACATTGCTTTATATATCTTACTGTTCCATCATTTGGTGCATAAATATTTATAAGTGTTAATACCACATGTTGAATTAGGCCTTTAATAATTATATAAAGTCTACTTGTCTCTTTTTTAATTTTGTTAAACCAGAAATCTAATTTACCTGATATAACAGTTTCTCTCTTTTTTATTACAATTGGTTTGTAGGAAGAGCTCACACGACTCAACAACAACTAAGAAGTTAACAATCCAGTCAAAAAAAAATGGGCAGAAGAGCTTAAAAGACACTTCTCCAAAGAGGAAAAGCAAATGGCCAACAGGTACATGAAAAAATGTTCAACTTCCCTCATAATCAGGGAAATGCAAATAAAACCCACAAGGAGATACCACCTTACACCAGTGAGAATGACAAACATTAAAAAAACAGGCAACAACAAATGTTGACAATGATGTGGAGAAAAAGGAACTGTCCTACACTGCTGGTGGGGACGTAAACTTGTCCTACCGCTACACTGGTCAACAGTGATATCATAACTGACTTAAAAATACCCTAATCTGGGCCTCCCTGGTGGCGCAGCGGTTAAGCGCAGCGCTGTGGAGCTGTTGGCAGCCCGAGTTCGACGCCCAGCCAGGGAGATACCCACATGGCGTGGCAGACCTCTCCTGCCTCGCCCGCTGCTCCCCTCAGCAGTGTGTTTCCGTCCATCTGCCTATTCTGCTCCCCACTCTGTCTCTGGTGAACCCTCTCGCCGCCCCACGCCTCTGGCCTGTACCCCAGCTTGTATGCATAAATAAATATATCTTTAAAAATAAGACCCTAATCTGTAGTATCTTGGTGTGCTGAACATGAATATAACCCCGCAAATATTTTATTAGCTCTCGTTTTGAAGATATTTCATATAATTTATTTAATCGCCATGTAAATTTATCCAATAGGACTGCAACAACATCCTAAATCAGCCTAGAATGATATAATATTGCACCACATTGCATAATACCATCATGCACACATCATCCAGAGTTGATCACATCATTTTCTGATGCAATGCAATACTACTGCCAGGTGGCTGCTGAAGTAAGCTGACGTCAGCAGTGCACTATATAAAGTCCTGTCTGAAAGGTTGAGCATTGAAGATATTTCAGACTTTGTGTGAGACAGTTTAAGCTACTGTTCCATAGAACTGTAATTATTGTATCCATTTAGGCACAATACAGAACAGTAATGCCTCAGGTGCGTTAATAGCATGGACAATTTCTTCCCTATTTGTGGGGAAGTGACATTTGCCAACCAGAAGAAAAGTACCACTTGTCAAGTGAAGAAGGCTTATCATCTTTAATTTGGATGCAACGCTGGTGACCAAGACAAGCCTTGGGCCCCACATATATGCTGTGCTACATGTACAACACAGCTTTCACAGTGGTGAAAAGGCAAAAGACTATCGATGCCATTTTCAGTCCCCATGGTGTGGAGAAAGCCAAGCAACCACATAAAAAACTGTTACTTCTGCTTGATTCCTCCTCTTTCCGGTGGAATAATGAAGCAAAAGAAGTTGAGAACAGTCTACCCAAATATTCCGCCTGCATTGAGATGACCGGTTCAACAACTTGCTGCAGGGTGATACGAAACAAGCATGGAATGCTTTTCACCTAGTGTCTACAAACTTTCTTGGCAGTGTTAGGGCAGAAAACTACAAGGAACTAGTAGAAGACATGCTGATGCAGTATCCGAAACTGGGCTGCAATATGTCTCTAAAGATCCACTTCCTTCATTCCCATCTGGATTTATTCCCTGACAACTGTGGTATGCTTAGTGATGAACATGGCGAAAGTTTTCAAGATATCACATCAATGGAACAAAAATACCAGGGAAAATGGTCCACTACAATGCTGGCTGACTACTGCTGGACACTCCCCAGAGATGCTCTTGAACAGCTGTACAAGTGACAAGCGAAGAAATCTAAGAAGCAGTCTATGACTTGATTTTTTACAGGTATTAACCGTAGGCCTATTACTATTGGCATGCATTTCATGATGTAAACATCAATTTATTGCAGATTACAAAAAAATCTAGAGCCAAAATCAGAATTTGACTGTCATATTTGTGTTGAGCACATACAAATTGATAGGAAATGACTAATTTTATTTCAGTGATATGCCTTTTGTAAAAGTTTGTTGACCAGTGGTATGGAAAACTATATGGCAGTTCCTCAAACTGCTAAAAATGGAGCTTCTATATGACCCAGCAATACCACTTCTGGGAATCTACCCAAAGGACACAAAAACATTAATTTAAAAAGATACATGCATCACTATGTGTATTGCAGCATTCTTTACAATAGCTAAGATATGGAAACAACCCAGATGCCCCAAAATAGATGACTGGATCAAGAAGATGTGGTACATATACACAATGGAATATTACTCAGCAGTCAAAAAAGATAAACACATGCAATTCACAGCAACATGGATGGAGCTAGAGGGGATCATGCTCAGCAAAAGAAGCCAGAAGGAAAAAGAAAAATATCAAATGGTTTCACTCATAGGAGGAATATAGCACAACCAGATAAGAGATCAGGAGGAGAAAACAACAACAAAACAAAAACAAAAACTAGCAGGCAACCATAAATGAGAGACATTCAGTGAAGGAATGGGAGCATAAGGGTTCAAAATGGGGGAGAAAAGAGTACAAAGGACTATAGTGATGGTACACAGGTGAATTGGTGGTGGGTAACCTACATTACACAATAATGTAAAAAATATAAATAAAAATAAATAAATTAAATAAACAATTAGTTTGTAGGATTGTCTTCTAGGCTTTTATTTTGAAGGTGTATAATGTCGTTAGTGGTAAGATAGATTTCCTGTAAACAACAAAAGGTTGAATTTTGCAGTCCATTCAGTCACTTCAAAACTTTTATTTTTAAAAATTAATTTCTTTATTTTCTTACATCACTGTCAATTTTACTCCAAGTTTTTTTAATCATAGTAGTGAAAGTTCAAACTTATTATTTCTATATATGCTTATTTTTGACTCTATTTACATAAAAATTTGTAAATTTTTTCATTCCATATGTGATAAATGTCCCTAGACGTATATATCATATTTTGAATTTATTTATTTATATAAATTTTACATCATTGTTCATTTTTGTACAATATTTGCTTTCTCCTCTCAGGTGCAGTCTCCACAAAATTCTCAACACCAATTCACCCATGCATCATCAGCACAGTCCTTTATGATCTTCCCTCCCTTGTTTGATTCCTCTCCTTCTACATCCCCTGCAGAATATCTCTGATCTATAGTTGCCTGTTAATTTTGTTCTTTCAGTTTATTATTTTTTTCCTGATCCCATATTTAGTCCCCCTATTTTTCTCTTATAAGTGAAATCATCTGATATTTTTCTTTTCTTTCTGGCTTATTTCACGGACCATAATCACTTCCAGCTCCAACCATGTTGTTGTGAATCACATGAATTTATCTTTTTTTGATTGCTGAATAGTATTCCATGTGTATATATACCACTTTCTGATTCAGTCATCTAGTTTTGGGCATTTGGGTTGTTTCCATATCTTACCTATTGTAAATAGTGCTGCCAAAACCATAGGGGTGCAGGTATCCTTTTGAATTAAATTTTTTATGTCCTTTGGGTTGATTCTTAACAGTGGAATTGCTGGGTCATATGGTATCTCCATTTTTATTAGTTTAAGGAATCTCCACACAGATTTCCATGATAGTTAGACAAGTTTGCATTCCCACCAGCAGTGTAGGAGAGTTCCTTTTTCTCCACATCATTGCAAACATCTGTTGTTGCTAGTCTTTTTTTTTAATATGTGCCATTCTCACTGGTGTCAGTTGGTATCTCATTGTGGTTTTGATTTGCATTTCCTTGATTATAAGTGATGTTGAACATTTTTTCATATACCTGTTGGCCATTTGCAATTCCTCTTTGGAGAAGTGTCTTTTAAGTTCTTCTCCCCATTATTTGACTGGATTTCTGACTTTGTTTTGGTTGAGTCATGTGAGCCCTTTGTAGATCTTTGTGATCAGTCACTTAACAGTTGTATGGAGTACAAAAATTTCCTCCCAATTAGTAGGATGTCTCTGTGTTTTGGCTAATGTCTCTTTTGCTGTACAGAAGACTTTATTTGATATAATCCCAGCTGTTATCTTTTCCTTCACTTTCTTTGCTTCAAGGGATGAGTCTTTAAAGATTTTACTGAGATGTACGTCATGTAGTGTTTTACCTATATTTTCTCCTATATATTTTATGGTTTCAGGTCTTATGTTCAATTATTTTATTCATTTTCAGTTGGTTTTTGTGCATGGTGTGAGGTAGTAGTCTAGTTTCTTTCTTTTGCATGTAGCAGTTCAGTTTTCCCAGCACCATTTATTGAACAATCTGTCCTTGTTCCATTGCATATCCTTTGCTCCTTTGTAAAAGAGTAGTTGTCCCTATATGTGTGGTGTTATTTCTGGGTTTTCTATTTGATTCCATTGGTCTGTGTGTCTGCTTTTATTCAGTAATGTGCTGTTTTAATTATTATGACTTTTTAGTATAGTTTGAAGTATGGGAGTGTGATACTTCCATTCTCCTTCATTTTAGTCAGGAGAGCTTTGTCTATTCAAGGATTTTTGTCACTCCATATAAATTTCATCAACATTTAATCTATTTCTTTGAAGAATGTCATTGAGATTTTTATTGGGATTGTGTTGAGTCTGTAAATTGCTTTCAGTAGGATGGCTATTTTAATAATGTTAATTCTTCCAACCCATGATCAGGGGATGTCTTTCCATTTCTTTGTGTCTTCTTCTATTTCTTTTAACAATGTTTTACAATTTTCTTTTACAGGTCACTCACCTCCTAGGTTAGGTTTATTCCCAGGTATTTGATATCTTTTGTTTCAATTGTAAAGGGGTGGTTTATTATTTTCTCCTTCAGATTGATTGTTTGCATATAGCAAGTCTGCTGATTTTTGTCGATTTTGTAACACACTTCTTTACTAAACTGGTTTATTGTCTTAATTTTTTTCTGTGGTGTTTTTAGGGTTTTATGTGTATATTATTATGTCATCTACAAATAATGGTAGTTTTACTTCTTTCCTTATTGTCCAAAAGGTTTAATAAATTAATTATATTAAGATGATTATTAAAACATATGTATTTATTGCTCTTTTGTTATTTGTTTTTTTGTGCTGTTTTTATAATTTGTCTCTGACCTTTTATTTCTTGATACTGTACTCATGTGTTTTGTTTCAATTACATTGTATTCTGTGTTACTTTTATAGATTTTTGTTTCAAGATTATCATGAGGTTTATTTATGATGATCTATACTTGTGACCTATTGAATGGTTTAATTTCAAACTCTTTCTAATTGTCCATATTTTTATTCGCTTCCTCCTACACATTGCCTAATTTTGGTGTCTGTTCCTTCTTGTTGGAGATTTTTTGTTGTTGTTGCTGTTATTTTATGCTAGTCCATTTGTTATTTCTTTCAATGTCAGGTTGCTACTGATGTGTTCTTTAAACT
Organism: Scalopus aquaticus; assembly: GCA_004024925.1. Taxonomy (NCBI): domain Eukaryota; kingdom Metazoa; phylum Chordata; class Mammalia; order Eulipotyphla; family Talpidae; genus Scalopus; species Scalopus aquaticus. The sequence goes on from PVIJ01023876.1 coordinate 12,698, forward strand.
TTTGTTTTTCTATAAAGCTTGTTCCCTCTTCAATCTTGAATGATATTCTGAATAAAGTATTCTAGATTGGAGTTCCTTTAATTTAAGGGTTTCAAATATTGCCTGCCATTTTCTTTTTATCTATAAGATTTCCTCTAAATAGTCTGCAGATAATCTAATAAGTGTTCCTTTGTATGTAGGTCTTCTATCTATGGTTGCTTTTAGTATCCTTCCCTTACACTAGTTTTTAGCAGGTTGATCATTATATGTCCTGGGGTGTGCATTTTTAGATTTATTTTCTTTAGCATATTTGGCCCTCTTGTATAAAGATTTCCTTTCCTTGACTAGGAAGATTCTCAGCTCTTATTTCTTAAAACAAATTTATTTTTCTGTATCTCTTTCTGGGATCACCATGATACTGTTTCTCTTTAGGTTGTCCCGAAGAGCTTCACTCTTTTCATTCTTTTTGAATATTTTTTTCTTTCTCTGTGTATGTGTGTGCTTATCACCACTATGCATTCAAGCTCACTGATTCTATCAGCTACTTCTGGCTTTATATTATTCAAGCAATCTTTTTTTTTTCCATTTTTTTTATTGTTATTTGTGTCTTTTACATTTTGTATTCCCCTTGGGCAGCCCACCACCAATTCACCCGTGATCCATCTCCATGGTCCCCTGTATTCTCCTCTCTTCCATTTTGTGCCCTTATCCTCCCC